>JACYXH010000638.1:182500-255000 GCA_026745465.1 Lota lota | reverse complement strand
CTGTTGTGCCAGCTGCGGCCTGTATTTTACATCATTAACTACGCTGCAGTCCCTGATTGGCCCAATTACGTCGTCGGCTACGCCCCGATTACCCCGAAATCGATATGGGTGGCTAGAGGTCCAGACTGATCCCTGTAGCAAAATAGAATGTGAGGTCACATGATCAGGATGGTCTCCAGGCTAACAGAGAGGGGGGTGGAGAAGAGAGTTGGAGGTGGAGAAGGGTCAGATGTATTTCCTGAATGCGGTGGACCCCCACGGTTTCTCCTTCTAGGGTCAAACATGGGCCCTCGCTCCTTGACCTGCTGAAAGGAACAGGTCAATGGGCTTGTGTGTGTGTGTGCATGCGCGTGTGCGCGTGTGTGTCCAAGGTTTTGGTCCACATCGGTGTATATACCTGTCTCTCTGTGTCTGTGTATGTGTAATGTGTAATGTGTACATCCTGTGGCCGTGTGTAAGTGTGTATGTTTATACTCCAGCGTATGTCCAAGCTGTTTGCATGTATCTGGATGTACTTGAGTGTGAAGGTTAAGTATGTCCGTGTCAGTTACGTCTACGCGCCCACAATGGTTTGACAAGTCGGCCATGCATCACCTGGTACAAGTCCACCTGTTATCGCTTGTTTGAATTGAGATAACATATACTATTCATCTGCTGTTCATCCAAACATCGTGTCCGGGACTCACAATCAATTCAACTGGACCCCATATGTGGTTGACGTACAGGTCACAGTACACACAGCGTACGCCACCCTGGACTCAGGCAGAGTCTCATTAAACCAGTAGAAAGACAACAAAAACCGAGACACTACTGGAGTTGTATAACTCAAAGTAACAACTTTGAATTGGGGACAGTTGAATTTCTTTCTTCCCTGGTCCTTTCCAGACACGCCTACCACAACATTTTCTACCCTAACTTCTTGTCTCACTTCTCACGGTTCACACCATTCTTACCCCCTCTGCTACTCACTTCTCTCCACCCTCAACTACTCTCCCTCCCTCCTACTCTTCCCTCACACAGTCCACAAATCTCACCTTCTTCATGGCCTCACTGATCTTCAGCACATGCTCCTCACACCCAACCAATAAGCCACGACTACACTCACACTCAAGACCAATATTACAGTCCTCGTGCTTCTTTCTACGGGATCTCATACACCACCACGCTAGACCCACGCAGCTGCAGTCCTGCTCAAACACTCACCATACAACCTTACATTACCCCAACACACCCCTCCATCCACCACTGCATACTCACACACCACACTCTCTCCATTACACACCCCCCAACTCACTGCTACCTCCCACGCTCTCCACCGCCCGCACCTCCTCAGACCCCTCCACACCCTCCCTCCACTCCCAGCCATCCCCCACGCCTCCCTCGCCCTACCGGAGAACCACACCACACCTCCCATCACTAGAATTCCTCTCGAGAACACCCTCCAAATCCAGTCGCACATCTTATTACAGAAGCACACCACGGGGCACCTGGCTACTGAGTTTCAAGCCACACATGTAGCACAACACTGGAAAGTCAAACGCGTATTCTAAAAAGGACTAAAAGTAACTGCAGGCGAGACACACAACAGAGCAACACACCACTTACATGCATACACACAACACACACTCAAATTACACACAACATTACACACTGGAAAGCCACCACTCCAAATGAACAGAGCACATACAACACGACACAAACACAACACTCTCTACCTGCACAACACACTACACAACACAGTACAACAGGCCACACCCCCAAGACCCACAGCCCACGGACACGCATCACATCACCAAGAACCAGCAACATACACCAGTCCAGATTGGCTATCAGAGAGGCATTAGGGGGGAATGAGAGGTCTTATAGAATGCCCCGGCGTCACTCTTTGCTCTGATTAGCAAACCAGCCAGGCACTACTTGAACGCCTCACGTGCACATGCTCACACTAACGTGTACTGCGTAGTCACACACAGAGACACACATACACACACACACACACACACACACACACACACACACACACACAGGCACAGCCACAGTAGTACTTCACGGTCACACATCAACTCAAAACCAACAGCCACGAAAATGTGTGGATATGTGCACACATGAAATTATAGTTTAACTCTCTCTTACCCACACACTTACACACACACACACACACACACACACACACACACACACACACACACACACACAAACACACAGTGGCATAAACTGACACATTCACTTCACATTTAATCACATCACACTGGGTGAGAAAGAGACCTTCTGTCCTTGTGGATAGAAAGAGAGAGAGAGAGAGAGAGAGAGAGAGAGAGAGAGAGAGAGAGCAGAATTATCTGAAAGTGTTCTACAAAGAAATGGCTACACTCAGTAGTCAAGTATCAGGCTGCAGAGCAGATACTCCTAATGACAAATAACAGAAGTAGAGAAGAGTCAGAGATGTCTAATAATAGATGGCATCCAAACCAAGGCATCACATTCCTGTGTGTGTGTATGTCTCTCTCTCTCTCTCTGTCTGAATTTCCTTCACTCTCTCTCTCTCTCTCTCAAGGTGTGTGTGTGTCTCTCACTCTCTCTCGCTCTCGCTCTCGCTCTAGATTCAAGATTCAAATTGGTATGGAAAATGTACATTTACATTACCAAATCTTAAAATGTAAAATAAGAAACAACATTAGATACAAAACATAATTGTACACATTTTGAATAAAATAACATCAACAACGTCTTAAAATACAATATGATTCAAATGTAAATGTATACAGTGAAAAAGTAAGACTATAATAGCATATAATGAGGTAATGGTCAGGATAGGGTTGAGTTTATCAAATTAAACTATTGCCTGGGACTAGAATAGAATCACTTGTCTTTATCCATCCTATCTCTCTCTGTCTATGTTTCTCTCCCTGTGTTCTGATTGGTTAGCTCTTCCTCCATTAGAGACTATGGTTGTAAGAAGGCGATTCTGAGGGTTGTTTACCATGGAGATGGTGTTATTATTATTATTATTATCTAATTAGTGTTCCCTCGCTGGCGAGCTGTGTTCTGTTTCAAACACATATCATCCTCCCCACCACACACACACACACACACACACACACACACACACACACACACACACACACACACACACACACACACACACACACACACACACACACACACACACACACACACACACACGCATAGTTCAAAGACATGGGCCTATCCTCCTACCCACACACACACCCCTACATGCACAAACTCCTACAAACATGCACACACACACAAACCTTCACACACACATGCACACAAGTGTGTGCATAGACACAGATACACACACTCTCACACGTACACCCCCACACACACAAACCACCAAACCCACAGACACACACACACACACACACACACACAAAGCCGTCGCTATGTTCTACTAGAGTCTGGTAAGCAGTTTTCTTTTGTCACAAAGGGTAGCGATGGGACAGTTTAGTCTCCAGTGACCACTGCCTATATACACTTTTCTTTAATAACCACCAGCATCCACCTGCGTCTGTTCAGCACTTTCTAAAAGAGAAGAGAGAGAGAGAGAAAGAGAGAGGGCGGAGGGAGAGAGACAGTTGTGAACATCAGCGCACAACGTCATGACCACATCTGTAGGAAATGTCGCCTTGGCAATGTCGAGGCCCCAAAGGTATTTAGTGAACGGGGAGAGGAGCAGATGAGTGGATAGGGCTACACCACATTCATATTAATCATATTTCTATACAGTGTATGGGAGGATATTCCCCTCTGCCTGTATAATTAATGCCACAATATTTATGTTGTTGTGTTGGTGTTTTGTGTTCAGTTAATGGCTCCTGTGTTGTGGCTGTTTGTAGTCTGTGTCTAACAGTGAAACATCCATCCGATATGGGGAACACTGTGTCAATAGTGAGCACTGAATGACTGCACGAGCCTTTGTGTGTTTTGTGTGTATGTGTGCTTTGAGCGTGTAGATGTTATAGGCACATTTGCGTGTGTGTGTGTGTGTCAGCTGCTCCATATTCCAAGTCTCTGTGATTAAACTGTAATTAGGTTGGTTAAACCCCCTGCTGAGCTCAGATGCTCTCGTCTTCTCTTCCCTCTTTCCCCTCCTCCACCTCATCCAACCATCCTCTCTCTCTCCTACTCTCTCTCTACTACTCTCTCTCTCTCTGTCTCTGTCTTCCGGTCTCTTGCTCTCTCACCCGCGCTTTCTCTCTCTCTCTCTCTCCCGCGCTCTTTCTCTCTCCCGCACTCTCTCTCTCGCGCTCTCTCACCTGCTCTTTCGCCTGCTCGCTCTTTCTCTCCCACTCTTTCTCCCTCTCTCTTCCACTCTCTCCCACCCTCTTTCCTACTCTCTCTCTCAGCTTTATTCTTTTTTTTCTGCCTCTTGATAACTCTTCTTGTCATCCCCCTAAAATCCTTTCCATGTTCTCCCAACTCCATACTTGTTGCCATTTCACAGATGTGTGTGTGTGTGTGTGTGTGTGTGTGTGTGTTTGCGTGTGTGTGCGAGTGTGTGCCTCTCTTAGTACAGATATTGTGTCGTTTTCTTTCTCTCTTCCTCTCTTCCAGATGGGTCGGGATACGACTCCCCCGAGCCCTTCCTGACTGACGGGGGTCCGAGCCGGAGGTCGCTGTCCCTGGCCATGTCGTCCACCCTGGCCACCCTGGTGCTGGCACTCCTCTACTGGCTGTGACCACTCCCCCCCCCCCCCCCCACACACCTCTCTCCTCCTGGAGCTCCCACCCAGGGCTGGGCTGGGCTGGCTGTCCCTCTTAATCCACCACCCCCCTCAGGGAAGCCCTTTTGTCTCTGACAACCCTAACCCCATTGCCCCCCCCCCCCCCCTTCCACCTCTCTCCCCCTCCCCCCCCTCTCCTCCCCACCACTACCACTACCACTACCACTACCACCACCACCTCTTCTTATACAAACAACCGACCATCCCAACCACCAGCCCACCCGTCTCGCTCCTGCGGTCTTGCCCAGCTACGGACACCCATCGTGGGCATGGCTGCGTGCGAGCACAGGGGTGCCCCGGTCCCCGGAGAGCGTGGATGCGCTGCTTCCCCGCAGCCTGGATGGGGGGAGCGGACGTGGGGTGGGATGAACACACAACAAAGACAGTTTGCACTCACTGAGTCAGTTGGGCGCTGTAGTTTAGACTAGAGATTTGTGTTGGCCACCGGTGGGTTGAATATCTATGTGGATACGATTAACCTTGTCATTTCAATGGACTTTTCTTTTCTTTTCTTTTTTAAACACAACACACACGGATAAAACCGGCCTGGGTAAAAACGAGACGATACAAACAAACAAACAAAAAAACAAGATTTTGCTACCAGGTAGTCAAAATTAGATTTAGCCAAGCCTATAATTATATTCAGAAATGCCACAATATATGAAATCCAGCCCTGCCATGAGGCCCGTTTTTAGCGATGCAAAGAGATGTGGCGGAAGAGAAAGAGAGGGAGGGGGCGGGGGAGGGTGGAAGTAACGCAGGAGAAGTGAAACAAATTTGAATAAATACAGCCACAGGAGATGCATAGCAGGCAGTTCCAGAAGGATGCTCAGCAATGTAATATCATAAATTCCTTCATGAGCAGCTCTCAAACGTCCCATTTAAATGACAAGTGTAACTATAGCCCGGGTTTTTAGTTCTGTGTGTGTCCGGGAGGGGGGGGGGGGGGGGGGGGGGGTGCAGGGTTGGGGTGAGGAGGGCAGCATTGGAGTCGAACATTAGAATGGCTGGGGGGAGGGGGGGGGGTTGAGGGTGTGGGCGGTGGGGTGGTAGGGGTTAGCTGAGGTGTATGGTTTCAGGTGGGATGTGTGTGTATGTGTGTGTGTGTCTTGTCTTAATACGTGTTTCTAAACAAAGCATTTATCGGTCGCTCGGCCTAGCCGGGCACCTTTCTGTACTGCCGGTACAGTGGGACAGTTGGATCCAAGATTGACTTTCTCTCTCTCTCTCTCTCTCTCTCTCTCTCTCTCTCTCTCTCTCTCTCTCTCTCTCTCTCTGTCTCTGTCTCTGTCTCTGTCTCTTATTCTGTCTCTGTCTCTGTCTCTGTCTCTGTCTCTGTCTCTGTCTCTGTCTCTGTCTCTCTCTCTCTCTCTCTCTCTCTCTCTCTCTCTCTCTCTCTCTCGTGTATGAATGTACCACTGCTCACCCACCTCCTCGGTCTTCTTGTACTTCTGTGTTACAATGACTGTGGTCACTCGCGGTACTTTCTCTCGGACGGGCACAAACAAATGGCAAAAAACCCGCCAAATGTTTTTTGGCGGGTGGGAAGTGGGTCGGGTGTTGGGGGTAGGGTCGAAGGTCGTCAGGGTGGGGTGGGGTGGGGGTGGGGTCATGGGGGGTCAGGGGGGTCGACGCAAAGAGAGGAACGCTGGGGAGAGGAAGCGACACTCAGTTGCATGACCACTGTGAAACCCGTCAGATCTTCTCTTCTTTGTAATGATGATATATTTTTTCATGATGAAAAAAAAAAGGAAAAAAAAAACAACAGAACAAAAACAACAAAAAGACCAACAGGAAACAACGTCAACGAGGCTGGGATACCCAGCCGCTGCCGATGATGATGATGATGATATCCCACGCTCCTGGAAACGTGTGCAACATCAAAGGAATAAATAACACAACCTCTCTCTCTCTCTCTCTTTCTTTCTCTTTCTCTCTCTCTATCAACGCACATGGCGGGTTTTTTTCACATACACACACAGTTGCGTTGGATGTATGCATTAGGAGGACTAACCGGAGCAGGGAGCGAAGGAACTGACTTTGGCTCAGCTCTGGATCTGAACGGACAGAAACACAGACTGATAACCCTGATCCGAGGTCTGCCGCCCAAGCCTATAGAGAGGAGGAAGCAAATGGGCCATCGGGATGACCACCATGTACTTGTGTGTGTGTGTGTGTGTGTGTGTGTGTGTGTGTGTGTGTGTGTGTGTGTGTGTGTGTGTGTGTGTGTGTGTGTGTGTGTGTGTGTGTGTGTGCAGTACCATCCACCGGAATATAAACCCCACACAGCCACACACACACGCACACACACACACACACACACACTGTCACACAGATACTAACACACATACACACACACACACTGGTAAGAACACACACAGTGTGAAATGAGACAGTTCCTCTGGGAGAATGTGGGGCATGCACGTCTCTGACTAGAAAAGGAGCGCAAAGAGAGGGGGGGGGGATAGAGGAGAGAATAGAGAGTAAAAGGAGTGTGTGTGTGTGTGTCAGGGGACGTAGTCTTCTTTAATTTGGGAAAGGGAACATAATGATTAAGCACCGGGAACACACACTCGACAGCGAGACATGTGTTGTGCACGCAGGCATATATGGAACGTAAAAAACACACACACGCTGATACTAACACACACCAACGCACACACACACACACACCACATACACCCACACAAAATTATGCTAACACACATTGATACCAACACACGGTACAAATATGCAGACAACGCAACAAAACTAAGGTAGAAGTAGAGATCTGTGGACACACCCACATTGTACTACACCCAGGTACACACACACACACCATACTCGAAAGAAGATCTCCCTTGTTTCATTTTATTTTTGTAGCATTTAAAATGGCCGTGATGACTCCTTTGTGTGATGCAGCGAGGGAAATTCAGCCTGGGGAACATTCAAACGGAAAAGAGGGGAAGAAAAATAAAAAGGACAAAAAAAAACGGGAAATGGGAAAATCCAACAAAAAAATATTGTTTTCTTCTACTCCACTGATGCTGTCTGTTAATTGTTCTTGTTCTTCTTCTCTGGTTTTGCGCTCCGTGGTCTCTGGTTGGCATACAATGCCTCCGGGTTTCCGATGGTGCCATGTCGGAGCGTCTCGTTGCATTTCGGTTCCGTTGTAATGTTTTGTTTTTTGTTTTTTTGTAGAGCTGACCCTCTGTTTGTCAGTCAGTTGAAAGTAACCACAGATGTCAGCGCGAGGAAAAACCACACAAATAAAGATTGTCTTTTTTTTGTCTACTGGAAAAAAACACACAAAAACAATCAAATGGAGTAAAAACTCTTGAATGTGAATCTTTTTTTTTCCTCCGTTTGGATTTGGATGCAAATCTGTCTGGTTACGTTTGTGAGTTTTTTCTCTCGTTTTCTGTATGTATGTATGCGTGTGTGTGTGTGTGTGTGTGTGTGTGTGTGTGTGTGTGTGTGTGTGTGTGTGTGTGTGTGTGTGTGTGTGTGTGTGTGTCTTTGCATGCACACACGCTTGTGTGTGTGTGTGTCTTTGCATGCACACACGCTTGTGTGTGTGTGTGTGTGTGTGTGTGTGTGTGTATGCGCGCACACCAGACTGTGTTACAGCGTGCCAGGTCAATTTCTTTCCTCTGGCATCAGAGAATGGGGGAGACACACTGAGCTCTGACACTCAAACCATGAAATTATTCAGATGAAATCAGCCTCTGATCTCCAGACCATTCTTCCACCAGCGGTGTGACAGCTAATCCCAAATGCTGACAACACAAAAAGACCGGAGACGAGCTCGACGGCCATTTCCTACCTTGTTTCATCACTTCCTCCACGGGACTAGCAGGGGTCACAGCGTGCAAAAAATTAACTCATTACAATTACTGGAGTTATGATACTCTGAGTACACATTATCTTGCTATAGTACCTACTTTGTTTGAGTGTAATTAAATTTTGCTACATCTTTTTTTACTTTTGTTTATTTCAAACACATTTCTAACACGCTTTTCCATTATTTTCCTATTATAGATAACCGCAAGAGAGAGTTAAACTTAAATTAAAATGGGGTTGTTCCAAATCTAATCACGGTTTGAATCATGGTTTATATTGGGTACAATTTAAAGAATATTACATTGTGCAAAAAGGTCAGAAGCAGAGACTCTCTATATTCGTGCTCAACCACAGACTCAAGTAAACATGCAGATACCTACTGAATCATTACGCTCTGGGTGCTATTGGCTGTTCTTTTTAGATTAAAAGTGGGTGGCTGTGTTGATTGGTAGAGTATAACAGGTAACATGGGAAATTTTGATGAACACTTGAGGCCCACTTGGTTTTCTTGCTAACATTATTATTATATAATTATTTACAATTGTAGTCAGGATCCTTATCAGCTCATTTAATTCGGATCGACGTGACTTCGCCTCAACAGAAGCTTCCTACTTCTATTAGGAGTTCCATGGAAGGAAGACAAATATTTGTATAATTTATAATAAAAAAATGATTATACCCATGAGCTCTCTTGAAAGGTTGCATCGCAGTGTAAAAACAGCTCTTGGCAAAATGTATGCAAAGTGTCCTTACATTTTGTAGGCCTATCAATGAATTAATGGTCGAGTTTGATTTTGTTTTATAGTTCCTATTGAAATCCCCTTTGATAGTTATATAGTGATACATCCTCTAGACTTGTCTGTAAAACATGTGATTCAGAATACAGACTACAGAAACACACGACAGAACATAGGTGGACATCAAGCAGCCAGAAGTTGAAAAATGACACGTTAAACATGGCTGCCGACACCATATTCAGGTTAAACTCACGATCAACTCTTTAAACTCTGCTCCATTTAACTCTTCAAGCATCACTGTAGGCCACGTGGCCAGATGGATAAGAGCCTTGCCAGTTGTCCCGTACACTTAGAAGTCGTCTTCTTGTTAAAAGTGGCTTGTTGAATCCCAATACCAATGCAATGGGGAAGCGAACCGGTAAACAACCTGCCAGCTTCCCATTCCTGGCACAAACAGTTAGATATTTCTGAATCAATTACAGACGGGGGTTGTTCTGTCATCCAGCCAACTAGTTTGGGTGGATGACGCATGCGCCATGACACATGTCTTCTTTAAATTCCTGTTTTTGTTCCCGTTTTGTTTGAAAGGTACAGCATTGCTGTCCGTGTCAATGCCATTATTATGCTCTTTCAGAATAGTGTGGATGAAAGCCCAAAAACGAAACACAAGTGCAAGCAATACTTCTGCTCCTTCTCGACCTCCATAGTTTCTTCAGATTTAAATCTAGACGAATGGGCTACAATATAGATTTGGATATATGGGTATGCATGAAAGAGTCACATGTCCCCCCATAGCTTGTTAGGCCCACCATGGGATACCTAAACATCTGTCAACACGGGGGAGTGTAAATCCATAACGCTGCTCCACTGAGACATCTCTTTTGGCGAGAATGGGTATCGAAAATGTGTTTTTCTGCCGAAAAATGTGGTACATGAATAATAGATGATGTCTTGGCTAGCCGTTTTAGCTCCCCTCCGTGAGACAGGCTATTAGCTCTATCTATGTCTCTGCTTTTCATTAAGTTGTTCCGTATGGGAGCTCAAGTCAAACGGGGGAGAATAACAAGGGTTTTACAAACAGGAGACGAGGGACGCAGATCATGGGCTGATTATGGAGGCACGCAGCCTCGGTCAGCCGATTCTCCATCCGAGGTATCGGGTATCAACGGATTTAGCGTAGTGTAAAATAAATCCTGATGGAGACAGATCTGTCCATGCCTTCGTTCCAGCAGGGAGAAGACGGAAGATTGATATGGGAAGGAATCGAAACCGAGCCAGATGTGTACACATGTGGGATGTGGTATGTTAGGCCTTTTGGCCTATGTCACACACCGACACAAGCGCACACACGTGCATAGACCTACATACATACACCCACACACACATGTACACAAATACTTACACATACATACCTATATCTATCCATACATCCATCCATATACACATACATACATACATACATACATACATTCTCATATACACACACACACACACACACATAATAAGCCCTATATGTGTCTCTTCCGTCGTATTTACACTGTAAATCTAATTAATCTTTTGATTTATTTGGCTGTTTTCATTGGCTGGCCTACTTATGGGAAAATTATTGGCTGAGATAAATTTGGCCTACGATGTTGTTTTTGGCATTGGCCAAAGTCAAAAGCCAGCTATTACAGATGGCTCCCCGCTTTCCGCCATCTCTCTCGCTCTCTGCATATGAAGAGTAAGTCTCTCTCTTTCTCCCTCTCTCTTTGTCATTTCTCTCACTCTTTGTTCCATTCTGTTATACGTGCTCTCTCTCTTTCTCTGTTGCTTATCCCCACTGGGCTCCTTCTAATAACACACACACACACATACGCACGAGCATACACATTCATGCAGGCACAAACGCACACACGCATGCAGGCACGCACGCACACACACATACGCACGAGCATACACACGCATGCAAACACACGCACACACACGCATTCACTCACACACACAAACACACACACGCATGCACTCACACACACAAACACACATACTCATACATGCACATTCACACACACACACACACAAACACACACACGTGCATGGACACATTATTAGGCTGTATAGGCAGATCTATTCTGCGCTCTCCTCTGTACTTTTGTCTCCTCGTATTTAACTAACAGGCATGATTTAGGAATTATAGAATTAGGGCAGCATTCCCATCTCTGTTAATGAGAAACAGCATGATGAAAGAAGCCCGATCCCGGATGTGCCATCTGCAGTCACACTTACATATCCACTTTAGCTCTCTCTCCCTCTCCCTCTCCCTCTCTCTCTCTGTCTCTTTCCCTTCTCTCCTCAGTCTTACTCCTCTCCATTATTTCTCAGATAATTATGTAATAGTTTCTTCTGCTTTTTTTTCCCTTTTTGTTCTTGTTTTTTATCCCCTTGCAAATGTATTCGGCTGTCACACGAACATTTCACACGTTCTTGTCATTATGGAGGAAATACTAAATCTCCAAGTCTTGTTTGGAGGTCTGGTGTGGCGTGAAATGGTGAAGTGACACGGTATGAGCGTTAAGTATGACCACACACCCCTGCATGGTGCACACGTGGACTGTTGGACACAAGCACATACACACACACACACACACACTGAGATTTAAATACACACCTATTCAACACATGCCCTTACTCGCACACTCAAATGCCTACACATGCATAGGGTTGCAGTAGGCCTAAACACACACACAATCTCCCTCTCTCTCTCATGCAGGTCCACACAGTGGTGTGCAGTAGTCCTGCACACACACAAACAGTACGCCGGTACACTCACACAGTAGGCGTGCACAAACACACATGCACACTCATGCATGCACCCTCATGCATGCACCCACATGCAACACACATACTCTCGCACGTACGCACACAAGGATCCAGATGGACCCTGTGTTTTAGTTGAATAATGTATGCTATGTAGACTCTATAAAAGATACATGGGCTGACTCGGAGAGAGCTGGGCATCGGGCACCGTGGGCAGTTTGTTGACGGCAGCTTGAGAGATCCCCTGTGCAAATAAGAACGGAACATGAGATGCTAAGCTTGTCGTTATTAAGCCGTGGGTGACCTACGAGGGGATAATTTAGCTGCAGTTAGGGAAAAAGACCTTTTCGACATTCTGCTGTCAGCTGATATGTGGGTTGGCACCTCGCCCGGTATCTTTGCGTTCACCTTGAACAGACTTGTGTGTGGTTCTTTTTTCCTCCAAAACTCTTAAACGAGGGGAATCACACAACAGATGCGACGATAACTGTTTGAGTAGCGTTCAGCTGTAAAAATCACAGACAACAAGACGTGGGCAAAAACAACAACAACACACACTAGATGTCGATTCACATGACCGCGTATGGGACGGCCGAGGGTGAATGCTGCACCCACGTGGGAGAATAGGGTAGCGCCTTGCTTCCTCGTCAGCAAACGACGGGACGTTCGCATGCGCATGCGCAGTGTCCACAACATACTTTGCCCGCACCAAGTTTTGCACAGTGAAGGAATCCAGAAGTCCCTGCTGTCAAGTTTACACGCCGCGAAGAAGGAGGAGTTGCTACCACTCCTGCTTTTTTTTTCTTTCAACAAGGACATTCATTCGTGAGTATTGTGTACTTGAGTCACTGGTGTTCTGTTTGTCTGGTTTTCAGACCAACATATTTGAGCTTGAGGGTAGTTTTAAAGAAAGCGGAACTCACATTAGCTACCCAGCAGGCTAACACAGCAGCTAACCGCAGCTAACGCGTTCCCGGATATACAGTCATATCCTTCACCACCTCTACAACATGTAAGTTTGTAACACTTGCGTTTAAGACACACTGGACTTCTGGACGTCTTTTCGTTTGTCTTGGGGTCAAGGTTTGTTTGGTAGTTTCACTACCAGGTTACTTTCACTACCTGTTTTCCTACTCACTAACCTCCCAGACAAACATTATCCAAAAACAATCGACCCATGTGTTGTTTTTTAATTGTTTATTAGTGGCAGATATTGGAACTTATTTTGTGATTGACAATATAAGTAGGCATAATAATAAGTTGTGACAGTTCCATTGAGTTGGGAGTACTGAAAATGTTTTTTTCTTTTTTTTTGCATGATGTCACTAGTTTCTGTCGCTGTTTTGTATGCACAACGTGATCAGCACAATGTGATCAATCCAACCCACGCAATTCACGGCTTTACACATTGACCAAGTAAAAGGTAGTTCACTGGTGACGTCGGAGGGATCACGGGGGTGCTACTGATATCCGTTACAATATAGAAAAGGAATTACATAGGAACGAAATGGACTAACTAAAAAGGGTTAAGGGGGGTGGGGTGTTTGTATGAGCTTAAAAACAGGTTTGGGCCGCAGAGCAGGAAGTATGCCTGTCTCTCATTAAGGCGTGTGTGTGTTTACATCCAAAGTAACTTTTAGGGAACTCAGGTTTAGTTCATTTAAGAGCAGGTAGTGGTCATCTTGCGCAACGATACCCACAGGTATTTTGCAGACATTGGGGATCAAAGCCAGAAACCTTTGGCTGAAAACGGGACACCCTAATACATAGACTATCTTGCTAAGTCAGTAAAGCTTTAAGTGCCAGTTATTTTGGCACAGTGTCTAATTATTATACCGCTATCCTATTGTCATCTCTCGGATCTAATGCTGATTATGTTGCTTATTGGAAACATAACACACACAGTCACACCGTTGTCTTGTTGATTGTGTCGGACTACGGACTGTGATCCTGCCTGTTGTGTGTGTGTGTGTGTGTGTGTGTGTGTGTGTGTGTGTGTGTGTGTGTGTGTGTGTGTGTGTGTGTGTGTGTGTGTGTGTGTGTGTGTGTGTGTGTGTGTGTGTGTTATGTGCGCTCACCTCAGCAGCTTCTCCAAGGCCACTGATCAGTCATAGAGGAAGGAGGGCGGTCAATCTGAAACGGGAGCCAATAAAATTGCAGCGTCAACAGCTTTAAATCCTTCAGAACCGCCGGCCAACCGCCAACAGTTTTTTCAGTTGGGAAGGTCAGTTAGTGCAGGTCTGGACTTGAAGGGACAAGGGGGGGGGGGGGGGGGGGGGGGGGGGGGGTGACCTTAACTTCAGGGGAGTCCTGGAAAAACAGGAAAATGTCACAACCAGGAGGAAGTGAACCAGCAGAATGTGCCATATGCATATCCTGAATGAATGTTGGACAGCCTAGGTTCAGAAGTGCATATTGTCATTACAATATATTATAAAGTATAAATATATCTTTTTTTAATACATTTTACTTTATTTTGTTCACAATAGAAGTCTCAACCATCTTGTATTTAACATATAAATATATATATATAGGACAAACATACATACACCATGATTATTGGGAGGGAATTACTTAAACAAATGACATGGGGAATAACCAACTACCAAAGTAAAGACAATGAATATAAAAACTATTTGTTATCCTGAATATAGTGATATACTTATTCTGAAGGTTAGTATAACTCAACTGTCCTTGTCCATGACCATGCATGCTTCTCGTACCACAGTACAGATAATGTCGTGTCGATATTGATCTCATGTTGCCACTTGCTACACAATCTGTCTGTGGCCTGGTTCTCAATAGACCTTTTTTTCTTTTAAGGATTCAGCATCAAGCTGGATATTTTTTTTCCCCTCCCTCATCAGCATTCCCTCTAGACATGGATAACCTTGTAAAACTCATTACTGGACCTTGACCCACGTTAACGACAGAAAGCTAGGGTTTAACCTTTATTAGTATTATTATTATTGTCTTTGGACTTTAATCGCCCTTTCCCTGGAGAGGTCAGTCTTGTGTGTTAACTTGTTTTGCATCCGCCTCAGCGCGGTTTTACATAGCCAATATTTTATGACATTTGAGAGTTGATTATAATGCTGTACAGATATTTAGGGCACTGGTGTGTCATTGGCAAAAACATACTGCTGGGTAACATCATTATTCTGCCTGCGGTTAAAATGGTGCCAATACAAATGCATTTCGGGAATAAAATATTCCCGAAATGCAATAACCATGTTTGTCAAATGGAAAATGTAATTGTGCTGACTATATTTATCCTAATTATAATTGATGGTAATTTTTAAACATGCAATCCGGTTTTGAATCCTGTGACCTCTTTATTCGTGTGATAAGCAGGCATACACTATGCCCTGCCCATTTCTCATGCCCTGGTCTTCTCAAGGTTTCTTCCTTTTCCCACAGGCTTAAGGGGCCATATTTCATTACATCTGAGGCCTTAATGCCAAATTTTACTTCTGTGTTGAATGTACACCATGGGTCTCGGTTGCAAGTGCTTGCATTTGTGGTTCTTCCTCAGTGGTTCTGAGCTAAAAGTTGCCAGAATTCACTAATTCAGTGACATCTGGTAATCTTATATATATCGAAGATAGGTCTACAAACAAAGGAACATGTATGCGATCCTCCTCCAGGTTAAACTATTCTATCATAAATGTTCTACAAAACGTAGCAGGAAAGACTAAGTAAAAAATGTTCGGCAAGGTGCACATAACCTACAGTGGTGGCCTATGTAGGATACGCAAGTGATGTAGAATCAACGGCATACCTTTGGCGACTATTCATCATAGAAGTATTGGTCTTAGTTTAGAACTAAGATGGAAGCTAGATGACTAGCTTTCATCTTGGTTCTAAACGAGCTTTGTATGCATTCAGTTCCCCCACACAGCTAGCATTTTTAGAACCAAGATGGCCGGCCTCTGGCTGAACAAGGCCCATCATTTGGCCTTAAGGGTCAGGGATGTCTCCCACTGTGGGCATGTGAATCCCCCTTGACGAGACTTACTGCGATAAGTCTTGACCTACACCAGCACAGCCGTCCCTTGACCTCTCAGTGCTGACTCATGTCCCTATGTCCGTCTGCCTGTGTATGTGTGTTGCTCCATTGTTAAGCGTAGCATCGCGGCTAAACCCTGTGAATCACAGAGAGAAGCGCTGCGGGCTATGTTAAAAACACAGCAGAATGGGTGACTAATGGATTTGTGTTTACCTCATCAGCACCACTGATCCATGGATGCGGCTTGTTTGGGCTCCCTCAGGGGCAGGAAGAGAGCCTGGTTTTAGTTTAGTAGATTTAGCATCTTTTATTCCCCCGCTACATCTTGTTCCCCCCCCCGCCTCCGACAACCGCTCTGTTATGCTATCACTTGGATTTATGTTATGCTCGTGGTATCATTTTATGTTACTTAATGCTAGTAGTTTTATTTATATAAACGTTATGTTAGTGATATGGTATCACATAATGTTATTATGGTGGTATCACATCAATATAAGGCTGTAGGTTGTATTATTGAAGTGTTGCATGTCTCGTATGTGCTTTATAGTTTTGGATGTACACAACGTTCTTATCAACCTACAAAAACATACCTTAAGTGGATTAGCCCATTCGATATTCTGCATTGGTGTTTGGTCCAAAACAACTTGATTGTATATCAGAAATGACAGATGTGGTAATTTGAAATGAACTACTGACAAATGTCTCCCACACATGATGCTGAAACATAATTTGTTGCTTGTACACACTACACAGCACACGGTTTAAATAATGGTATTGGTTTAGTCGTTGATAATAGTTTCAGACCAAGAGTCCAACGTGAACACTGCCAGGCAACGGAGGATAGATATCACCTATTGCCGGGGAATAGGAACTCGGCGTTGCATATTAAAACAGCTGCTTGGAGTTGTCCACTCTGGCAGATAAAAAGACAAAACTCTAACTCTTGTTATAGAACCAATGCTTAACTATAAGGACTCCGTTTCCACAGTAAACTGAGCTCACAAGACGGATATTCACAATGTCCATATCCGATTGTACATGAGCGGTGGGATACCTAGTCGTCATCCACATCAACGCCTTCCAGGCTGGATTCTGTTTGCACCCTTTAGTGACAACAACTGTTTCAGGCAGCTCAATCTGTTGGGATGTTGTGAATTGATCTTTGACATCTCACGTCTATTTTCCTCTTTCTCTCCCCATCCCTCCATCCCACGCTCACCCTCCTCTTTCTATCTCTGCCTTTGTCTGCAGTACAAATCTAAAGCGGCGTATATACAGTGAAAAGTACTCCACTAAGACTCTCTCTCTCTCTCTCTCTCTCTCTCTCTCTCTCTCTCTCTCTCTCTCTCTCTCTCTCTCTCTCTCTCTCTCTCTCTCTCTCTCTCTCTCTCTCTCTCTCTCTCTCTCTCTCTCTCTCTCTCTCTCTCTCTCTCTCTCTCTCTCTCTCTCTCTCTCTCTCTCTCTCTCCACACAATACAAATCTAAAGTGGTGTGTATACAGTGAAAATTAATCAACTAAGACTATCTTTCTGTCGCCGTCTATCTCCATATTAATGTACAATAAAAATCTAAAGTGGTGTGTGTGTGTATATATACCTTGAAAAGTACTCAACTAATTCCATGTCTCTCTCTTTGTCTTGTCTGTCTGTCTGTCTGTCTGTCTGTCTCTCCCAGGCCTCAGAGCCTTGAGCTTGGAGCCCGAGGAAGAGGAGCCGGTTACAGACGAGACGGCAGCAACATGGAGGACATGTCTGTGGAGCAGATCACCATGAGAGCCGACCAGCTGACTGATGAGGTACACACACACACACACACACACACACACACACACACACACACACACACACACACACACACACACACACACACACACACACACACACACACACACACACACACACACACACTCTTTATACAGTCTATGTTAAGTCACTTTAACCTATGTTATGTACTGTGTCACATTCACAGCGGAACTGCCCACGCAGTTTATTACCTGCTTTTTACTGTTGTAGAGCTAGCGGGATACACTTCCAAAAGGCGATTTTAATGGTATATCCATTGGGAACATTTTGAAATGTTAGGCGTATCTGGTTTAATTGCGTTTTAGTTATGCTATTGTTTAGGGCAGGGCACTTTGTAATTGGCCTATTGTGTAGAAATATTGATCAAACGATGGCTCTATAGCAGGAGATGGCAAAAAATGTTTTCCTGCTGACTTAGATAAAGTAAGCGAAGGGCCACACATTGAACAATTTAATTGAAACACGAAACACATAGTACTGAATTATGTTAAACTACATGAATTTTGTAGACATGACAGATTACTTTACAATAGGCTAGTGTTGCATCGCGGTTACCGGTGTTGGATGTGCCATCGGTGGGATTTTATTCACACAGTCCCCATCACCAGTCCACGTCATTTTGCTAATAGTATTATTAAGCCTAGCTATATTTGTCGAATGAAAACGTTTTTTTAATAATAATATTTATTAAATGTTCTAGGGTTCGCCCCAGGATTAAGGTTTCCATGGTGGCTCTCCCACTACTCAGTTGCTGCCATAGAAACAAGAGGTTGCTGTGAGCGGGGTGTTAATGGTTAGAGAAGGGATTTTGGTCTAACAGGTATCACTGCGGTGATTTCAGAAGAACATTCACCGGTGTGGAAATGTTTTAAAGCATTACAGACTCACTTAGTCATTCGCCTTGAGATTCATTAACATAATACTGCATTTTATAGATTTCTTTTGGGGGTGGTCGTTTTGGTTTCCTTTGTGGCCGTTGCGGGCCAGATTAAGATGGTCCACGGGCCGGTCCAGGGGCCTGTTCCGTTGGGCCTGGGGCCGTATGTTGCCCATCCACGTCTGCTCTATAAAGAGCAGCGCTGCTGCCAGACTGCTTCGCTTGGAAGCCCCGTCTCCTCGGCAGGTATACGCAACTAGACACACGGGACTCTACCGGTGATCGTGTCTTTTAATTCCCTGCATCAGATCGCTGTAATTCAGAGTGTGAATATCTGTTGAATATCCAATATCTTCCAAAAACAAAAACAAAAAAGATTTCCAAACTACGTCAACTATTTGAAAGGTGTGATTATTTGAATACATCAGCACAGCAGCGCTATGCTGCTATACATTTCATTTTCAGTCTTGATGTCGGGACGTCCTGGCGGGCATTCATTAATGTAAAACAGGGAAACTCCATCCATCTAGGCCAGCCACTAAACATTGGCGAACACACCTATTTGAGCTGCAACAACAATATGCAACGCCGAAGCCTTTAATTTGTCCCACTTAATTATATATCCTGACTCAAAACTTTGCTCAAATACGTATCAACATAATATAAAATGTATGTATAAGATGTCGTAAAAATGACTACAAAACTATTTCAAACCATAAACGATATTTTATATTTGTTTATGGTTTGAGTACACGTTTGCACCCCTACACCCCACGCATACCACCGGGCAAAGGACTAGGATGTTATTCTAATCATCCACAAACATTGCATAAGCCGACGACACGTTGCGTCGGTCAGAGGGGAGATTACTGAAGTTGTTTGCGTTGAGCGGTGCTCATCCTTCCTTTAGATCTACTCTAGTCATGTAATGATGAAGTCAATGCCAACAAGACGGAAACGGGTCGAATGTATTCTTCCTCGCTACTCTTCCACTATGTCCAGATGTTGTTGATTTTTTTTATTTTTTTTTTAAGAAACTTGTGCCGCCCTTGGAAATGGTGTCGTTAATTCAGTTGTGAAATATGAATACAAAGCGGCAACGATTTTGTTTGTGGCGACATATACCATTGATCTTTGTGGATATACATCCATCTGTTACATCCACAGTTGTGTCGAAGCGGCAAGTCCAAGATGGATGGATGTTTTGAGAGAGGGAGAAAAACAACAACAATAGAAAGCGTTGTGAGCACGAGTTTAAGCCTCTACGGCTGGTTCCCCGTTCATTACCGACCGGCGTTCTTCTTATTATTATTAGTAGCAGAGTGCGCTGCTGCGCTTTCTGCCTAATTTAGCCCTGATCGGCCCTTAGTCCCCCTCTGGTGGCTCTGATCCTCCCGAGTGCTTTAATACCATCCAGATAATGGTTTAATCAGTCCTTTAGGATGTTACATCACCACACCACTGGTTCTAGCCCAGGAAACAAATTAGCTGCTTTTTCTTTCTCTTTGCTGAGAGATTTGGCTCTATGACCTTCCCTTTTTTCAGTAAGTGTGAGATGAATGTGCTAATCCCGTGTGTCTTCATCTTCTTTTTCTTCATTCTGCTTTCTTAACTAATTCTCGCTCATTTCGCAGACAAATTTTCGCTTTTCTTAATCCTCCTATGGGAAGGAAATGAAGGATGTCTTACTGATGTTGTTTGAATTATCTCTCGCTCTCGCTCTCTCCATAGCCGTCAGTCTCTCTATCTACCTGGCGGTCTCACTCACTTTCTCTGACATATGCAATGTTTTAACCTGCTTCATCTTTCTGCCTCCCTCTCTCCCCCCTGCCTCTTTCTATGGGTCTCTCTCTGTCTGTTTTTTCTTCCTGCTGCCCTGGGGATCTGCCATCTTGATGATGATCTGGGTTTGGAAGATTGTAGCGGGGACCGTCTATGGGGTTCCTCTGCTAACGCTTCACAGCTCTCTGCCATTGGGTAACGCCGTCGTATTATGTGACGTTGGTCAAATGTCATCACATCAGGCTTTTATTTGCACAACTCAATGTCTGCGAAACCTTTTCAGAAAAATGGATAGGTGTAATTTCTCTGCACTTGAAATACCATGTGTGCATTTCAATGACAAAAGAAATATATTGTCCTTTGTGTGGTGGAGTCGCTTTGGTTGGAACTGCTCTCCATTTGCCTGCATCCCTCCTCCAAGCCCAGCCTTAACACACGCCCCTCGAATAATGCTGAGAAAGGCTCAAATATTCCAAGGAAACACTTCCTTTTGATATATATCCTACCCTGTACACTTCGTTATTCATTAATTTCTTTATATATATTTGGCGTGCCTCAATTTTCAAGGGAGACGTTTTGCTTGAAGAGCACTTCTGGGCTTAATTAAGCTGGGAGGAGGCGAATGAATACGTGATCTAGTGTCGATCCAGCCCTGCAACGTGGTGGCTAAGCCCTCCGAAGCCCTCTGAAGCCTGGTTAGGCCCAGCGCCTCCCCTCCCCCCTCCCTGTTTGCCCGTGTGGCTTAATATATTTAGAGTAAACACATCTCGGGGAGAACCCCAGGCCCACCTCCCTCGCCGCGTCGCTCTTGTTAGCGGTTCATTAACGGTGCTGACGGGTGGCGTGTTAGCCGAGGCTCCAGGTCCTCTCCCGGTGTCTCTCACTCTCTCTGTCTCGCTGTCGCTTTTCTTTCCTCTTTGCACCCGTTTGTCTCCATCCTCCACCTCCTCCGCCTCTCCCCAATGCAGCCGGCTATTATTAGAAGACGAAAAGTCTTCCTCAGTCAGCTCATCCGACCACATTCCTTTGCCCTATTGTTGTCCACACGTGTGTGTGTGTGTGTGTGTGTGTGTGTGTGTGTGTGTGTGTGTGTGTGTGTGTGTGTGTGTGTGTGTGTGTGTGTGTGTGTGTGTGTGTGTGTGTGTGTGTGTGTGTGTGTGTGTGTGTGTGTGTGTATTATGGTAAGTTGATGTGTATGAGCAGTTTCTGGTATGTGTGAGTCTGGGGACTGTATTTCTGTGTGAATGTGTGTGTGCGGCCACTTACCCTTCTGCACGTACGTGTGTCCGTGCATGCGGCTGCGTTGTCATTGTGTTACTGCGGGCAGGGAGAGATCACAGTCAGTTGTGTTGTGTGTCAGCCGGTGTCGTCGTCACCTGATAAGGGAGCTTTTACACAATGGAACACAATGGCACGCCTGGTGTCACATGACCCGCGCTGGAGACGAGAGAGAGAGAGAGAGAGAGAGAGAGAGAGAGAGAGAGACAACAAGAAAGATTTAGCTGACATTTTTCGTGGATGTCTACAGCGAGCCTATTGATTTGGTGTACTGTGTGTAGTAAGAGCAGTGTAAGGGGATATCAAATGCATAACGACGGGAAGGTTTTCATACTGAAGCGCAAAAGCCGTACGACATGCAGATGAATGTTTTCGTTTTGAAAACATTCAATAAAAATTGCATGTGTTGACACTACTGCTCACTCTGCAGATTACTGACACGTTTTACCCATTACATTTAAATGTTGGTTTATTGGCCTTTATTTGTGTTTTTATGAATACTGATTGTTTTTAGTTTTTCAATACATTTGCAACTGTTCCTCTGTCCATGTTAATCTCTCTCTCTCTCTCTCTCTCTCTCTCTCTCTCTCTCTCTCTCTCTCTCTCTCTCTCTCTCTCTCTCTCTCTCTCTCTCTCTCTCTCTCTCTCTCTCTCTCTCTCTCTCTCTCTCTCTCTCTCTCTCTCTCTCTCTCTCTCTCTCTCTCTCTCTATTTTTTTTTTTTTGATATATTATTTTGGATGACAACCCTCTCCCCAAGTTTCTCCATATTCAATAGTGACTCTGTGCTTTTCTCTCCACTACCTCCACTACGGTTAGTCACTGGAGAGCACCCGGAGGATGCGTGCGATGGCTGAGGAGGTGAGACCTTTGCACTCGTCCCTGATTTGCTGAAACACAAGACACACTCTTACACATGTGGAAGGCTGACTTAAGCTCGCACACACCTCCAACCTCGTAAGATCTTAATATAACATTTGTGTATATTAATATATGTAATAAACATGCCAATGTTTCTTGGTGCCCACCGGGACCAGCCATGCTAACATTGAACGTGCTTGCGGTATTGTAACACTCTTTGGATGAAAGGCGCCACCAAATGGCTTTCATTTATTTATTCGATAATAACCTTGATTTATATAGCACCTAACAACAAAACAGACATAACAAATGACTGAAGACAATTATGCAAATAAAACCCAATTAAAGACTAATAAGCACCGTAAAAGTAAGCCACAGATTGAAAACAGAAAGGGAAGCATAAATTAAAAGCCTTTCTATAATATTGTGTTTTTCCAATGTAGTTCCTGTGTGCTTATTCATTCATTCATTCATAGCATGGGTGGCCCACATGGGGAATGGAACCCTGTGAAAGCCCTAGCAGTGTTAATAATGGCATGCTCTGCAAATAGAGCTCCACAGGAACATAGCCTATGCATATCTGTGTGGCCGTGGTCCTCAAACAAACTCCTGGTTTGAGTGGACGAGCGAGGGAGGGTATCTGATGGCAGCATGGAACTCAAAACCAAGAACAAACGACGAAAGCAAGGCAAACATTGAACGCTCACAGCGGAGGTCAGCGGGTGCATTTGCACTTGCTCCCGTCCTCCAGATAGCGGGGCCATGATTTTCATCATCTTTGTTGAATACAACTATTCGTCGTTTCACTGCAGATTTAAAAGTAAAAAGTATTTATATTCGTCTAACATTCTGATGAATAGAATAGTCATTCTGGACCCTTGCTTCAAGGCAAGGGTCAACTAGGTAATGAAATATGCAATATAATTGCAATAGAAATCGGAAAATACACACTCAAGTGACCAAGTGGATTAGATAGTGTGGGATATAAGAATGAATAGCGGTCCAGCACTGTGTAATCCTCAATCTCCTAATACATCTCCTGATATGCTGTATGACTGGGAGTGTGGTGTTCTTATGTTTCCAGACCAGGGAGACGGGTGGTAAAACGATGGAGATGTTGGACCAGCAAGGAGGTAGGATTTCCAGTGTCCTCCATGACTATTGTCCTCACTCTTTCTCTGTTCTCGTCACTTTGTCTGTATGGTCCTCACTCCATTGTTCTCACTCTCTCTGTTGTTCTCACTCTCTCTATTGACCCCACTCTCTCTATTCTCCTCACTCTGTCTTAATTCTCCTCACTGTCTCTATTGTCCTCACTTCATCTCTATTGTCCTCACTTCATCTTTTGTCCTCTATTGTCTTCACCTTACCTATACTGTACCCGCTTTATATGTCCTCAATTTGTCTCTTATTTCCTCAATGTCTTTATCGTACTTACTGTCTCTAATGTCCTCAATTTGTCTCTTTGCCTCACTTGATGTCTATTGTCCTCACTTGATCTCTATTGTCCTCACCTGATCTCTAATGTCTTCACTTGATCTCTATTGTCCTCGCTTGATCTCTATTGTCCTCACTTGATCTCTATTGTCCTCACTTGATCTCTATTGTCCTCACTTGATCTCTATTGTCCTCACTTGATCTCTATTGTCCTCCCTTGATCTCTATTGTCTTCGTTTGATCTCTATTGTCCTCACTTGATCTCTATTGTCCTCACTTGATCTCTATTGTCTTCGTTTGATCTCTATTGTCCTCACTTGATCTCTATTGTCCTCACCTGACCTACAGTGTCCCTTCTTTGCCGCCACGGTCCTCACGTGTCCGTATTGTCTGGTGTGTGTTTGTGTGTTTTGTCTGCGCGTTGCAGAGCAGCTGAAGCACGCGGAGGAGGGCATGGACCAGATCAACCAGGACATGAGGCAGGCGGAGAAGAACCTCAAGGACCTCTCCAAGTGCTGTGGCCTCTGCGTGTGCCCGTGTGACAGGTATTCTAGGTTCTCCAAAGTAGACCACCGTACACCAGAGCAGATTACAGCCGGGGACGTTCCTGTCCCCGAGACATGACGCATTTAGATTAACCTTACAACCAGACGAGTTGATATAGAGGAGAGGGTGCCTGTGTGCCATCTCCCCCCCCGCACACACACACACACACACACACACACACACACACACACACACACACACACACACACACACACACACACACACACACACACACACACACACACACACACACACACACACACACACACACACACACACACACACACACACACACACACAATTTGACCTTCAGAACGGGTTTGAAAATGGCTGCAGATCAGCCCTGTCACCCTGGGACTAGGTTTACCTCATTCCTGGTGGATGGAGGCCTGTTGGGTCGTATTGTTTACCAGCTGCTAGATTTAAAGGGTTCAAACTGCATTGTGGGAAGTCCTGTCTGTGTCCTTCAAGCCTAAAATAAATCGTATGCTACCATCTATTGGAGCTCCATCATTTAGAGAGGATGTTGGCAAAGTGACGGTTGAAGACAGTATATCAGTATATGTAATAAGACATTTTATTCGCATGACTTACAAGTTTCGTATCTTTCATCCCATAAAGTGCATTGAACAGCCTTTAAATTCATGGTTATATGTACATAGTATATTTGTGTAATCAGACTGAACATTACTGATCCACGTCTTATTGCCTTAGCTATTCTGCCATTTCTCTGTCACTAGACTGCCATTCAGTTTTATTAAAATCTTTATTTCTTTAACATGTTGCCAGCCAGACTTCAGGAATTCAGAAAAAGCCTTTTTATCTAGTGTACAGTGGACTGCTTGAACTTCAAACCATGCATCGAATACTAATGAAATAATGACACATTTTTACCAGACAGTTTTATAATGTCTCTGAAAATGTGATTTTAAAACGTGTCAGACCACGGCTGCCTGTGAGGGTTGATGCAATGTGAGTTTGATGTGTTCAAACGCCGCACTAAACCTAACACTTTTCCTGAAATGCTTGCACAATGGAGGAGAGGATTCTATGATGATTACCAAAAGATCAGGTAACCGGATTCTTGCGACCTCCGCGACCTTCAACCATACTAATCCTTTCAAAGAGTCGCTAAGCACTGTGTCCGGCGATTGCTGCTTGAGGATTGGCTCAAACGAGGCTGAGCCAGATGAGCAGGTGGCACCCTTTTGAACCAATCACGACGGCAAGCCGTCGTACAACTTGTGTATTTAGTTACTCTTGGATCGGTATATTTAGTTGTAGTAGTAGCTATAACACTAGCTGTAGTAGCCTGCTTGCATCGGAACATGATGATGATGATGAACTGTGTTTCGCAACCGTCTCCCCCCCCCCCCCCCCCAAACCAGACACATGGACACGTTCCCTCTGTGTGTTAATTAAGCAATAAGCCACAAGAGGCTGTGGTTTACAGTGATTAATAACAGCTTGGGGGCGTTGTTAGGCAGACTGCCTAAAACGGTTACTATAGACCACCTAGTAAGATGAAATACATACATAAAATACGATAATGTATTGAAAACAAATCGTCATTCTTCCGCCAAAGAATATAGCTCCTCAAGACCGCAAAAGGTTTGCCAAGCAACACATGCTAGCATACTTTGACATTGTCGGCGCATTAATACAATAATTGAATTGTTATGAGGTCATAGGTGTGTGTTTTTATGGAGTATTTTTACAATGGCCTCGAGCCTGTCAGAATCATGGACCGGAACTATCCATTTTATAATGTGCAGTGTCCCCCTCCCACCACCAGGGTGACGTCCATAGAGAAGGAGTCACGCTATAAGCGCACCTGGGGCGACGGCGGCAGCGATGGCGGGAACGTGGTCTCCCGGCAACCGTCCGGTGTCCGCAACGGCCAGGTGTCCCAGGCGCAATCCTCTGCACCATCGGGCCCCTACATCAAGAGGTGGGGCCCTCCTCCAAAAAGAACCGGCTGGCTGTACATTATCCCGCTTATTACACGGCTACTTACTAAAGAAACCAATAATTGTACACTACAAATATAATTACAAAGATAATTGGATTGCTTCCACTCATTTCTTTTGTAATACTATCCATAGCAACGCTCTGTGATCCATAGCAGTGGTCTGCTTTTCAGAAATAGCAGGCCGTAGAATGTAGTAATGACCAACAGAATCGAGCATTCAAGAAAGCGGTGCAATAAATGTCTTTATTTTTTTACGTAACGCAATGTGGCGTAGCTCTTACTGCTGTACTGCTGTAATGTAAGGGTCCATAGCAGGTGGTTTGCCTTGAAAACTACAGCGACCAGTTGAGGCTCAAGGAGTCTCCCCTGGTAAGGTACAGGTTTCATTGATAGCCACCCTACAACACATCGTCTTCAGTTTAACGCATGGAACTAGAAGGGGAAAAAAGGTTATTTACTTATTTAACACTGTACATACAATGTAGAACTTGGATAAAAATGTATGTGTAGATAGATTTATCTCTCAACCGCAAAATGCAGATCAAAGGGGATACCAAAGCATATCGTCAACATATAGGCTTACGTAAGGTGTGTGTGTGTGTGTGTGTGTGTGTGTGCGCGCACGCAGGATAACCAACGACGCCCGGGAGGACGAGATGGAGGAGAACCTGGAAGCGGTGGGCAGCGTCATCAACAACCTGAAGACCATGGCCATGGACATGGGCGGGGAGCTGGACAAGCAGAACAAACAGATCGACCGCCTCACAGACAAGGTGGCCCCTCCTTCCCTCGTGCTTTCTTCTTTCTCTCGTTTGGTTCCTCTTTTCGTTTAGGTCCCCTTTTCTTATTTACTTCCTTTTTTTTCGTTCTTTTTTTTCTTTCGTCCGTGCTCTCTTCTTCCTCATTTAGGTTTTTGTGTTGTTATCTTTGAGCCGTTGTCATTGTGGGCTGACTTTCGTTCTGTGACCATCTGATCCTAGCCTTCAATATAGTTCAAATGTATTAGTGGGGGGGGGGGGGGGAGAATAGAGGCGGCTGAATTACAGGACATCATTCTGCAGAGTCCTCTAGGAATACATCATTAATTTATAAAACAGGAGTCCATGATGTATTTTACAATCACCTGAATAAGCCCTGATGAATGATCATTTTAATTCAAATGGTAATTATTTCCAACAATACAGTTACTGTTGAAGGATTCACGTTGACGAGTCACATTCCTGTTCGGTTTCAAACATGAATTTCTTACTATTTAACGTCATTATGATGAACAGTTGTTTATTAAAAGTATTTTCAGGACACACAAAATCATTCTTAGACCTGTTATCACATTTCCTGTCTTCCTATTGCCAAGTGTCGTTTTTTCTATTTGACTTCATGGGATTTCTACACTTTGTTCCTTTTATTAGATGCTTTTATCCAAAACGACAGTCAGTGGCTTCAGATACAGGGCATTATTGTGGCATTAAGTTGGCCATGTTGCTGAAGGATGCTTATAGGTAGACTGCAGACACAGGGGTTCGAACCCAGAACATTTCATTTGGGAGTCAAACACCCTACCCGCTGGACTACGCTGGCCCCAGCCCAACTTGAAGTGTATCTGTTGTGCGTGTGACGTGTGTTGACGTGTGTTTCCCCCGTAGGCGGAGGTGACCAAAAGTCGCGTGGACGAAGCGAACCAAAGAGCCAACAAGCTCCTCAGCTAGACGAACCGGATCAGACCAGCTCCCGCCCGCTTCTACCCACCCCCCATTGTGCCTCTGCAGCAAGACTCTGAAGCTCTCGCACCCCAGCGCACACAGGCGTACACACGTGCACTCTTTCGGGAAACAAACCTTAGTGGATCAGGTACAAGTTTGTTAACGCATGTAAATAAAACACATGCACACACACAGGGTCAGTGCTGTCCATAGTCACCGCCGGCCCCATAAACTTCGATATTTCTATTTTCCGTAACAGTGACTTAAAGCTTACATCTAAAATGTCAGTGGGTTTTTATAATATTTGCATCATGTTGCGACGGCACCAGTCAGGTCCCAGTCACCCGTGGCTGACTGCCCGTCGTTCTGTTCGACACCAACCGCGCGTCACTATCTCAGCCTTACGTGGGACAGTAGGGGCAGATGTCCACTGTTCTCCCACCTATCCCCCCCCCCCCTCCCTCCCCCGCATCATCTTTTCATCCTCCAACTTGTAGACGTTGTTTATCAAGCTAAGCGGCGCCAGTACTCAACAAGTTCCCTCATGAGTTCACGGTGTGTCTTAATGGCGTGCACGATGTTGGTCATCTGTACTGGTCATGGACGTTCAGAGCTCTAGCGTCCCATTGCGTCTGTATACTGCCCCCTGTTGATCCCCCGGTCACATGACGGCTCATGTCTGCCATGAATCTGTGTCACTGCTTCCCTCCTGTCACCAATATTGTTGCGTCCAGTGCTTTTGTCCTGACACGGTGGGCTTTATTTAACTGATGCAGCTGAAATAACCTGATAATAAAGTCAGACTTTCTTTTTGTTACACACTTTTCCCCACCCCGCATGTCATTTACGTCGTTTGCAGTTCAAAAATTGCTTGTAAAGCGGTTTTTGAAATGCTCCACTTTGAAGCAACAACACACCCATTAGCACCTCGGTTACAGGATTTCCTCTATATATTCTGTATGAAACTGGTTTTCAGTTTTTGGTTGTTGGTAAGAGGTCTGTGATCAACATGAGGGACAGAACCTCTGAAGGGCTTTATTTCACAACACTGAACATGGGGAACCACATTAGCAGTGGCCTTGCTGAAGATGAGTATCAAACTAGATGCTTGTTTCACTTTTACCACAAAGGCAGCTAGGTTCAATGCTGTACTTAAATTCACTGCCAGGTCTGTCATGAAGCTGTTTTTTGTTTTCCGAATATGATGCTGGTGTACATACTCTACCAAGGCTGTGTATCTAGCCTGCAAATAAACCTATTTATCAAATGTTTAAATGGTGGACATTTTATATGACCATATGCCCATGGCTCGACTCAAATTAGAAACTTGGTAAATGTAGTTTACTTGTTGAGTTGAACTACTTTCTATAGAATCATTGTCATTTAATGTCTGTAGCCCTAATTATTTTAATTATGTAGCCTACCTCTGTTTCTGTTATAGGTTTATCTTTAGCTTGACAGTTGTAGGCTATATAGCAATATCAATATATTTAAAGTCCAGTCCTTTTTAATTTAAGAAAAATGACTGAGAAGTCTGGGTAAAGTAGCCCTATAAACTCGGGAGATGGAGGAAAAAGATGTGCTGTCATGTTCCGATGTCTCACCAAATCTCGTTCCTTTTCGCTGTGTTTTCTAAACAGCCACTTTATATGCGGAGCTGAAGCAAAATGTTAATATCTGTTGATAGAAAGTTCTAGAGACCTGGCGAGCGCTCTGACATTACAGCCTGTGGCAAAACAAAACGATAAATAAATCACGTAAATGTTTTACGAGTAAATTTGGCTAGTCCTGTTTGTTTGTTTTCTGTTGGGCTTTAATGATCCAAGCTTATAATGAGGTGCAACAATAGTTATTTCTGGTCTGCTCATTTGTTGCGAGGTAAAACGCTAATTTGCTTTGTTGAGGGCAGAACACCTCAAAATGCTTGTGAAGAATATAAAGTCTTGTTCAGTGCTGGATATTTCCCGAGGTTATAGACCTTTGCCTTCATTTGTCAGTTTTGATCTAACTAGACTATCCTGGGGACTAGGTTGTATGTGATGTTAAAACATCAAGAGATATACATATTTTGGTCTTTTTTTTTTTAACATTACCAGGGGCAACTCATCTGAACCTTAACAGCCAAAGTGCCTTTTATTGTACCTGCGTCTGTGTTTCAGCCTTCCTTTCTGTCTACATTTTGTTTGTTATAAATAAAGAATCTGAATTTCAATTTGTCAGAACTTTAATTAATACAATGATTGTATTTCAACACTTAAAGGTGGTTTGCCAGCAGTATAAATTGTGTTAGAATTTGTTTAAAGTCTCAACGTTGCATAATGATCAATAAAGCATAGATCCCTATGGGTCAGAAGAGGATTCTTCATATTCAACCTGCTCAATTATTTCTGAGTGAAGGCCTATTGCAATTATTATTTTAAACCACACAAAGGCAGTAAATAAAACATGTTTGTAATAATAAACACAAAAATATATTTTTTTATATTTCTATTTTATTTTCTTGTTATTAATCAGTTACTTAATTAGTACATTTTTGTGCATCCTGCCAGTTATACCACATCCGATTCTTGGGTTCCAACAGATTCACCGGACTTGCCGTTACATTGGATGTTAAAGTCAAAGGATTCATTGGATTTGGTTCTGATTTAGTTAACAGATATTCATAATCCGAATGGTCTCATTAATCACAAATGTACAATTTTCAACTGGTTCTTTGGTAAAAAAAAAAATGTAATTGCTTTATTTAATAATATAATTAAATATAGGGGTTTTGGGAGTGTTTCGAGATAGCAAGATGTAAAGAGAGTAGTACAGGCTGGCCAGCATTTTTTATTTGTGGAATATTTACGATCCTACAGTTATAGGATATGAGTTTTATTGATAACATTATTCAAATCACTATCGATCAGCGTTGACTACAGATATGTCCAGGTTGTTTTATCTGCGAGCTAGTTGAAATGTTACACATTGCCACTTTAATTACAAATATTATCCTAATCCGAAACACCCTATTGTTATTCATTGTCTTATTTTTATTCTTCTGTTTATTCAGCCTTATTTTTGGACCATATCTCCTACAGTATTCGTGGTATTGACAACAAGCCAATTAAAATTGTCGGGTCTCGTCGAGTGTGTTATATATTTTTGAGTGCTTAACGGAAATATGCTTTTTTGGGGATTCAGCAGACACCAGTAATCCATTGGAAATTGGCACCTAAATCTGCTTATTTTGAGAGAAAACAGGGGTCAAAGGTCACTGTATTTGGCACGCACAAAGTTTGAAACCACTTAAGCCAAGGTCGCTTTTTTTACTTTCCAAGGCAATTAATACCGGCCACTGTCAGGCTTGATCTCAGAACCTTATGCTTAAAAGGCAGGAGAGCTTACACATAAGTCATCTCGGTTTGTGGCTTTCAGTTGTCTTGAGAACAGGGCCGTCTCTAGCTGTAAGTCGTCTAAGCGACAGCTATTTAAGAAATAACCTTTCAATCAACCTTTTTATTTTGTAAAATTGTTCAGTGATTTTGATCCTTAGACCAATCTCAAAAAGTGTTAAATTTGAGCTTTTGTGCAACAATTCTGAAAAGAAATTCAACTACATTGTTTGGCCAAGCCTCAATGGTTTGGGTTGGGAATTGGGAGAAAAGTGATCGATACGTTTAAAAAATGTATGTCTGGACAATTCCTTCTCCACCTTGAACGTTTTGGAAAATCTCCTCATGAATACATAAATGTGTGTTTGTTTTGAGCTGATTGCTTATGGTCAACCATCATGAATGAAACTCTTTGAAGCGGCGTCTCACAGTACACATGCATGTTGGTAGAGCAAGGTGAGACAAATTAGGAATGGCCTTAACGAATACCAAATGAGCTGAGCCAAACATACACACTGCACCTTTAAGATAAATCTAAATTAAATTGGTAAAAAAAAGGGTTAATAAATAAAGTTTGTCTCAGATCAAAAAAATTGAGACAAAAGTGGGCCTTGTAATATTTTTAAAATTTATTTGCTCAAAATGTAGGTGACATTTCATGTCTACATTTTGGATATTTTACATAGAGAGTAGAAAATGCAGATAAAAACCACTAAACTGAAGGGCCAGGGAGTAGCGAGAACATGAATCAAGGCAGTGGGAGGAGGTGAGAGGTCAGGCAGTGTCAGATAGCTAAACCCAGTCCCAGCCGATAGAAACGTTTATCCCCAAACTGTAGAATATTCTTACGTTACTGCTGTTACTGTTGGCTTATACTGTTTGAAAAAGGGGCCAGTGACATCACTTGGCACTAAATTGTGCAAATCAGAAAAATCCCCTGCAATGACCCAGGATTCACCAGAGATGGTGCTGTTGCTGCAGTTTGTTTTACGTGATTTAAGGGTGAATGGTTGTAATTGGTGAATGACAAATGTACCACCAAGAATGAATGTTCAATATAGTATATCGTTCAGTAGTATTAATGCTGAGTATAAACAGTTAATGCTAGACAGAAGTGATACTATTACTACTACTCAAAACTGTTTCTTGGAAATTGGAGAGGTTTTTCATGGTTTTGTCTGGAGGCTACTGCTCAGCTCCAGATTTCACATGAGGTCACTGTAGTTGTGTTTAAGGGGCCGATCTCACCAGTCATGGATGGAACAGTGAGGACACAGGTTCAGTACATTTCTGACCACCACCAAGTCAAAAAAAAAAAAACAGAACGGAAATAACTGATTAACCAGCTTCATATACCGCGTACACCTCCTGCATTTTTCTTGTTACGTAGTTCCACTTCTTGAAATATAGCTAACGATCAATACTGGCCTATATTCACTAAGTATTCATTTAAATACCCTGATCCACTCTTCAACACATTCTCTTCCCCGTACATTCATATAAAAGTCACATTCCTTGTTTTATTTTCTCTCCCTCTTGCTAAATTAAGCTACTTAAGCTAACTAGCTTGGCGGCGTGTATTGGATAAACACTCAGTCTACTTCATCTGTCGGTTGTTCCTGTTGTTGACTAATCTCTGCTAATCATCAAACTGCCAGTTATGTCCTGGACATGATTTGGCGCTAACCACAGGTAGCATCTGGGGCTAAATATGGTGCACATATTTAACATGTTTAAATACGTGAATAATTATATGTAGCCTATCAATATATGATAACATTGTTGTTTTTACATGCATTTTTACAAGCCACGGTTGAAGACAAATAAGGCAGGTCAGATAGATTTTCTTAATCACCATAGCACCATATCAAAATAATACAGATCATCTGACCTCATGCATCTGTTGGTATATATTCTAAATTTTCAGGTTTTTAATTCAAAAGTGTTGGATATACTTCAAGTTCTCAGAAATAAATATTGCAACGGTTCAGTTTAAAAAATATAGGCTGCCAATAACAGACATACTAAAATATTCAAACTAAATGAAAATATTTTGATTCTGGTGTGACTACTAAAAATTGTATGTGAACTATTAATTCATTTATTATAGAATTTATAATCTACACTGTGTGAGTATCTCAACGTGCCCTCACAGCGCTTCATTCACAGTGCATGGCTGCATGTATGTGTGTGTGTGTGTGTGTGTGTGTGTGTGTGTGTGTGTGTGTGTGTGTGTGTGTGTGTGTGTGTGTGTGTGTGTGTGTGTGTGTGTGTGTGTGTGTGTGTGTGTGTGTGTGTGTGTGTGTGTGTGTGTCCGTGTGTGTGTCCGTGCTAGTACTCAGTGTTTGTGCTCAGTGTACAGTACCACACTGTTCTCTCTGCTCACTACCAAGTCCATAAAGAACATTTACAACGCTTTCCTTTTGTCCATCACAGCTGGGGGCCTGTGTGTATCAGTAGCATATGTAAACGCCCCCACATTTCGTTCCAAGCTCAGTATTACAGTTCACAACCATTTGATGAGGCAGATCGTCGTACTCGAGGGGGCAACTCTCTTGGGTGTGGTGCATGCCCAACATATCGTCATAAATATAGAAACCTCAAAGCATGCCGGGGCCAACATCGAAAAACGTTGCTACAAATGTTAAGAGGCAATTAAAAAGGGATGTTATTGTAAGAATCGTCATTTTTTTTCTTGGTTCTTTGGTTGTTCCTGTGCTTTTGTTGAGTCCTTTAGAATCGGTGTTTAGTATAAAAAGAAAAAGAAAAAAAAAGGGACCCATCAAAACAATAGTGGACCGTAGCAATGATACACAGGCGTAAATACAGGCAGCATAGTGACTTCTAAACTACTACTTCAATCCTCACAAGTTAATATTAAAAAATGGTACAAGGATAAAACTCTCTGACAGCGTCCCTTTTTGCAGATCCAACTTCCTGATTCCAGGTTGCCTTGGAAACGATGGAAGCATCTCCTCCTCATCTTTACCTCTCTTTCTCTCTCTTTCACTTCTTCTTGGAGAAGAACTTCTTCTCTGACTTCTTGTCCTTCTTGGGGGGCTCGGACAGGGCGGCGGCAGCGGAGGTGGTGGAGGGTGGAGGTTGGGGCAGGCTGTGAACTTTGGCCCCTGAGGACTCTGCTGGCTCTGCCCCTTCCTGGGCCAGGACTGCCCTGCTCATGGCCTGGCCCCAGCGCTGGAGATCGTCCTGCAAGGGAGTTTCCAAGTATACTGATTTCAGTTCAATTCAATTCAGTTAATTTCAATTAAATTAAATTAAATGAGTGAAGAGTGAAGAGTACTATTCATTCAGTTTATATTGCAAAGTGTTGAGGACAACAAATGGGGAAAACGTTATCAAATACAAGTGTCAAAGTAGTTAAAACATACATTTTGAATTTAATGTCACTCTGAGTAGGTACGCTATTCACCAACAATGTGAATGTGAACTGTTTTCATGCTCAATATCAGCTGATAGTAGGCAACTAAAGGAACCATTAAAAAACAACAACACATAAACCTTATTCGTACGACGCTATCGACATTCGGCATTCTAGACTCACCTCGTCTTTACACTGGAAGAGATATTCACCGCCATCTCGGAGCCTGAGGGACAAGGGAGCAGAGCAAGACTTGAGATAATGGCTGCACTATTAGCAACAACAGAGATGTTCGATCTTTAATCACACTCTGAGTCAGAGATGGTAACAATACAAACCAGACGCGGTTTGAAATCACTCAATGACATTATTTAGTTAATGGCTATATTATTTATAGGCTATATTTAAGGGCGTAACAGAACATTCTCTTGGTTGAATGAGAAGCCGGGCCACAAATCTCAAAGCTGAGTTTACAAAGTCAGTTCACAACAAGCGCAACCCTCGGTACTTTGTCTAAATTGCAGTCCTTGTGGTGACAACTAAATCTATAGGAGTTTACGGAACGTGATGTGACGTTCCGTAAGCGAGTGGGTTTGCTGTCGACTTCTCATAATGAAACGAGGCATACGGCAACGTCTGCTGCCTATTACTCCCAAAACAAAACAAATACTCTGTTTCCCTGAAGGCAGTTTGGTTAACAACAAAACAACAGGTTGACTCCAATCATGAAATTAAAACCTGTCATTTGTTATATTGCACAGAAGGTAGTTTGCATAAATTTTTTTGATAACACTTAGAGAGCAGTTTTTCACATTCCAAAGCAGGTAGTATTTCATAGCCATTCATATTACAACAAATGTAGTTATTCATAAAAAGTTGTTTATCAGAGTTGTTCAAAGTCGTTTTCTATATATCTGAAAAACAAATTGTTTTTTTCATAGTCGAAAAAGAGGTCATACTTCATATATTTTTTATATATATTACAAAAGAGTAATGTTTCGTTGTTTTTTTTCAAATTTCCAATGCAAGTCGTTTTTCGTGTTCCGCAAAGCAGTTTGTACTTTCGTCTCTCACAAAGAAGCCCAAACATGGTGGCCTCCTTACCGTAGTTTGAAAACGTGCTTCTTCTTCTTGTAGTTGGCGAGTGCTTCCCAGCTGGCCCCGGCCAGTGCCAGGGGGTCCTCTCCGTGGAAGGTGACCGCGTGGCCGAAGCTCTTGGCGTCCTTATAGGCGAAGAGCTGGCCGGGCTTCAGCACACAGTACAGGTTGTTCCAGGAGCTAGGAGCGAGGAGGAGCGGTGTGGTTGGGATGGGTGAGTTGAGGAAAGAGAAGGGAGTGAAAGGGGGGGGAGGAGGTGAATATAGGGAGGTGAGGGGGGAGTAAAAAGGAGAGGGAGGGAGGAGAAATGGGGGAGGAGGGGAGGAGAAAAAAGCAAAGGAAAGGAGAAAGTGAGGAGAGAAAAGCAGGGGAGAAGGGGGAGAGGAGGAGAGAAAACAAGGGGAGAGGGAGAGAGAAAAGAGAAGAGGGAGGGAGGGAGAAGAAAGGGGAGACGATTGGGAGGACGGATAGGAATGGAAATGAGAGGAGAGGACATTGAAGAAAATAAGAAAATAACAATTATTTAAAAAGAAAAGTAAATGAAACCAATCAAAACGACAGCTTATAATGGAAAAAAACGATTTGACGTGGTTCCATTTCCAACCTCAGAGAGAGAAACCACTGCACTAAATTACTATTTAAGGAATTAATTAACTTGTAGGAAACAATAACAAGTGTGTGAATAGTAAGTGACTTTGTTTCCAAAAGGGATTGGATCAGAATTTGATTTGACATACAGGGAAATAACTGAAACCAAACCATTACCAAATGTGCGGTGTTGAAATGGACATCTAAAAAATGGATGGTAATTTTGGTTATTCTGTCTGTGGAAATAAGATGAATTTCCCTGTCATTTTATCAAACCACATCAATTTTTACCTTAATCTGATCAAATTTGGATAAATTTTTTATCTTAATCGTATTTACATCCTAATCTCCTTGTATCTAATTTAATGTAATCAAATGTAATTTTATCTTAATCCAATGTGATATAATATCAATGTATGGTATTGTATCTCATTTAACCAAATTTATTCAAATGTATTCTTAATCTAATATGATATCATCTCATTGTATCGTATTGTATCTAATTTCCTCTCATTTTATCTTAATCTAATGAGATATCATCTCATTGTATCTTATTTAGTGTCACTGCATCTAACTAATCTTAATGTAATGAGATATAATCTCATTGTATTTTATTTAATGTCATTGCATTTGACTAATCTTAATCTAATGAGATGTCATCTCAATGTATTTTATTTAATGTCATTGCATCTAACTAATCTTAATCTAATGAGATATCATCTCAATGTCATTGCATCTAACTAATCTTAATCTAATGAGATATCATTTCATTGTAATCTCATTGTAATCAGAGTCCCGGTCCCGGTCTCGCCTCACCGGTTGGAGGCCTTCTTCCCGGAGCCCTCCAGGTCGTGCTTGCGTCCCAGCATGCCCTCCTGCAGCATGACTGGGGTGCGGGGCCCCTCGCTGGGCATGGTGGCGGCCCGCTGCTCCCAGGCCTGCGGATCCCAGGTGGAAGGCCCGGTGGTGGAGATGGAAGGGTCCAGCTCCATGGATCCACTCTCCCTCAGGCTCTCCGACACCAGCAGTACCGTGGACTCTGGCATCCCTGAACTGGGCTCCGCCTCCACCTCCAGCGCCCCGGACCCAGACTGAGACTATGTGTGTGTGTGTGTGTGTGCGAGTAAGCGAGTGTGTGTGTGAAGAAAAGGTTATGGATGGAGAACAAAGAATTCAATTAGCAATCAAATTAGCGAACTAATTCAGTATATAACAATAAGAAAACCCTAACAATGTTACCGGAGTAGATACTAGAACTGTCTATTTAGGTGTTTTTGATCGTCATGGTACTTTACTCTTTCAAATACCAATGTTGTTTAGGAGGGCAGGGTGGTGTAGTGGCTAGGGTAGAGGCGTGTTTGAGCAAGATGTCCTAACCCCTACCTGCTCCTTCATCACCTGTCTCTATATTCACTGTAGGGATCCTGAATAACTACAGCAGCACCGGTAGTCTAACATGACAGGGAGCTCCACGGTTGAGTGGTTCCGGATTGAATAGAAACAGGACAGAACTGAGTGAGGTACGAACCAGGGTCTGCTTCTCTGTGGTGCAGAGCTGGGAAGAGTCTTCCACAAAGCCTGTGTCTTCTCTCCTTATGGGAACAGAGAACAAGAGAATAATGTCAGGAGGTGTGTGCATGTATCTGTGTATGAGTGTGTGCATGTGTGGGTGTGTGGGTGTGTGTGTGTGTGCATGTATCTGTGTGTGTGTGTATGTATCTGTGTGTGTGTGTGTGTGTGTGTGTGTGTGTGTGTGTGTGCATGTATCTGTGTGTGTGTGTGTGTTTGTGTGCATGTATCTGTGTGTGTGTGTGTGTGTGTGTGTGTTAGTGTGTTGCACGGTAGGGTTAGTCCTACCTGCTGTCCCTCTCTGACTCCAGCTGTTCTTTCCTGAACTCCTCCATCTCCTGCTGCTGCTGCCTGAGTTCCAGCAGCTCCAACTACAGCAGAACAAACAGCCCGCGAATCAGCCACATAATCCACAGATTTACTGATGGTTACAAATCCATTTGGTCTGTTTTACAAGTTACTTGGAGTTCCAGTTATCAAGCCACGCCTGCAAATAATGAGTCAAACCAAACTTCCATCCATAATCCTTTCACATTACCTTTTACCCGGATTCCCCGTCTGGAATTAGGACATTTTATCGTATCTTTTGAAGTAATATGAAACCATGGTTTCATGTACCAAATCCTTTTTCCTGCAAAACCAACCACAGATTTTGGCGGTTCCGGGCCTAAATCTCTTGAAAGCCGGCGTTGTAACTCCCACATGCTAACGCGACCTAACCCCAACTCGTAATCCTACATCGAATCGTTTGCTTCCGCGCGCGTGTGTGTGTTTTCCGCGCGCTTCCATGGCTACGGCCTTACGGTGGTGAGGCGCTCCAGGGCGGAGAAGCGCTCCTCCCAGCTGGCGGTGGACTTCTCGAAGGCCTCGTGTCTCTTCAGCAGCTTCTCCACCTCGTTGACGCTGTGGCCCACGTCGCGGCTCGCCACGTAGGGCTCCTGGGCGATCAGCCACGCCTCCGCCACCGACGCGTCCCGCGAGAACTGGCACACCTCCAGCACTGGGGACGGGGACGGGGGGGGGACGGGCGGGGGGGGGATGGGGGGGGACGGGCGGAAAGCATACACACAAATATGCTTTACTTTGTTTTGATGCACCTCATTTACTCGACTACTTAAAAAACAACAGTATTGTAGAACACATCAATTGTGCAGAACAAATTGTGGTCAATATTATTGATGAGGGGTATGGGCCATATGGGAAGAAGCTGACGAGAGGAAAGTGGGGTATTGATGTTCAGAGAACCGTTAAAGTGGTTTGATAATGAGCACAAAAGAATGAATATACGTATAATATGATATATCAAATAATATTGAAACATCCCCTTTTATAAACTCTTGCCACAACTCTGCATATTTCTCGTCCCATTTCATCTTCATCACACCGAGTGAAATTCTTATTTGTATTTTAATGGTGGCAAGGTTTGAAATCGGTCAGGGTGTTCTGAGCCTAAAAGCTTCTAGTGTTCAGAACAGCCTGGCCTGGGGTCTCTGTTAGAAGAGTTCTCCTGCATAATGGCTCCTCTGAAACTACCTTGAGAGAGAGAGTTTACTCTACGTGTTTTGACCAACATGTACCCAGGAGAGACAGATGAGAACTGTGTTGGGGAGCTGGAGGTGCAGGGGTACGAGGAGGTGGTGGAGGCCGAGGGAGGAGAAGGAGGAGGAGGTGAAAAAGGAGGTAGGGGGGGGAGGAGGAGGTGGAAAAGGAAGGGGGAGTGAGAGTAGGTCGAGGAGAAGGTGGAGGTAGAGGAGGAGGAGGAGGGATACATTTAAAGAAGGAGGTGGAGGAGGACTAGAAGCTGAAGGATGAGAAGGTGGTGTAGCTTTAAGATAAGGAGGAGGAGGTGGATGAGGAGGGGAAGGAAGAGGTGTAAGCATAAGTGAAGGAGGAGGAGGATGAAGAGGAGGTGGATGAGGAGGGAAAGGAAGAGGTGTAAGTGTAAGTGAAGGAGGAGGAGGTTGAGGTGGATGAGGAGGGAAAGGAAGAGGTGTAAGTGTAAGTGAAGGAGGAGGAGGTTGAGGTGGATGAGGAGGGAAAGGAAGAGGTGTAAGTGTAAGTGAAGGAGGAGGAGGTTGAGGTGGATGAGGAGGGGAAGGAAGAGGTGTAAGTGTAAGTGAAGGAGGAGGAGGTTGAGGTGGATGAGGAGGGGAAGGAAGAGGTGTAAGTGTAAGTGAAGGAGGAGGAGGTTGAGGTGGATGAGGAGGGGAAGGAAGAGGTGTAAGTGTAAGTGAAGGAGGAGGAGGTTGAGGTGGATGAGGAGGGAAAGGGGGAGGTGTAAGCATAAGTGAAGGAGGAGGAGGATGAAGAGGAGGTGGAGGAGGTGGATGAAGAGGGGAAGGATGAAAAGGAGGAGGAAGGTACTCACAGAGTCTGAGCCAGTCCCATCTGTCATCCCACCTCAGCATCATCTCCTTCCTCGTCTCCATAAGCTGCACCAGCTTCTCTTTGATCTGACACACACACACACACACACACAATTACATAAATGCAATAGAACGCACACAAAGATGCACAAGCACATAAACATACAGATATACACATATTCACACACAAACAAACAGACACTCAAGACACACACACACAAAGTAGAGCAAACGTTAAAATCCCAAAACGGTACTCCTTGAGAGTTCCTACTGTGGAAGCAATTACGTGAAATGTTAAATCTAAACCAGGGTCAGTTTTAATTTCCAACTGATTGGGATTTACATTGACATTTTTAATTAGCAGTTCTTTTCTTTTTCTTATTGTTGCCTCCCTAATGAACGCTACGGTGGGGAGAATCGCTCGCCGTCGCTAATCCCGTTCATTGATCGCATCGAGCGGCAGACACGGACAATCAATCACAGAAGAAGTAATTAAATCCAATTTGAAAAAGAGTTAAAGTGGTTGCCTGCTCCCAGACGGCCATACCTCCACGGAGTCTCGGTGTTTGCGTGTGAGCAAGGCTCGACCCAGATCCATGCAGTCGGTGAATTTGGGGGCCCTGGCTTCGATCTCGGAGCGTATCCCCTGGTGGTACTTCTGTAGCAGCTCCACAGACGACACGTCCCTGGAGGGAACGAGAGAGAGAGAGAGGGAGAGAGAGAGGAGAGAAGAGAGGGGGGAACAGAGACTTTCAAATAATCTGCGGGAGAAGAAAAGCAGAGAGAGACCGCTGGCGCTGCTTCGTTGCTAATTAACGCCGTTGTGGTTTTCTTGTGTGGGTGTCTCGGTGCTCTGACAGTGGAACTGCTGCGGAATGTGTCTGAAAGGTTGAGACCGGGCGAAACCGTCTTGTTCCTGCTCTTTGAATACGGTTGTAAAGTACTGGATCATGTGAACACGTATCATATTTTCTCGAGGTTAAAGAAATTATTTAAATACAAACAAACATTTTATATAAAAAATGTATACTGTGGGTTTCTTTCTTTTTACTTTTCTATATTATTAAATAATGGGCGATATTGAACAGGAAAGAAGGTTGGAGGAGAGAGGTCAATAACATTTAGCATAAGACCACACGTGGGAATCAAAGCTACAAGTCGTATTGCCTACATGGTTAGCGCCCTAGCGGCTTTAGCCAAAGAGCTGCCAGTCTTCCTATACAACGCGATTTTCTCCACCATGTCTTGAAACAACGGTTTTAAAGTCAAAGGTCAGGATCTGGGATGTGTGTAGACATGAGGTGAACGACGTCGTCACATCTGTAAATAATTCATCCAGACACACACATACACAACATCAACTACAAACATGGTTCCCTTTCCCAGCCTTTTAGCGGTTCCCCTTCCCCTCACCGGGGCTTCTCCTGGGTCTCGATCTGCTGCACCACGGCCTCCATCCAGGCCAGCAGGTCCTTCACCATGGTGAAGAAGTGGTACTTCTCCGCCGTGTCCACCAGCTCCGCCCGGCGTCCGTCGCACGCGTCCAGCAGGCCTCTCCACGCCTCCAGCACCTCCTTCTCCATGGCCTGGATGGCCAGCGCCTGCTCCCCGGCGTACTGGGCGTGGAGCCGGGTGGCAGTGTCCTGGAACTGGTGCACCTGGGGGGGGGGGGGGGGGGGGGGGGGGGGTTGAGGAGGAGAGATGGAGAGGGGGAGAGGGGGAGGAAAGAGAGAAAGAGGGAGAGGAATGTGGGGAGGTGAGGGGACGGGGGAAGAGGGGGGAGGAGAGGAGAAAAGAGGAAGGAGGGTAGGTGAGGGGATGGGGGAAGGGGAGGAGGAGAGGAGAAAAGAGGAAGGCAGGTAGGTGAGGGGGAAGGGTGGAAGCGGAGGTGGAGTGGGAGAGGAATGTGGGGAGGTGAGGGGACGGGGGGCGAGGAGGAGAAAGGGGAGAAGGAAAAAAGACAAAAGGACAGGAATGGAGAAGGGGAGCGGAGAGGAGCAGGCGGTGGAGGACAGGAGTGGTAGAAGGGGAGAGTAGAGAAGACAAAATGAGCAAGGGGTGGGTCATTAAAATGTTAATCGCGACTTTATCGTTCAGAAACACTGGTTATAGCCACTGCTGCCTCCCACTGGGGTCATCCTGTAGATCTAGTGTACTCTAATAACCTGAGCTGGGAGTGAAGAACGATTAAAATAACACATTACTCGTGTTGATTTCCCATGTGGCCAGGTTTCCCTGCACACAGTGCTGCGATCAAAGCCCGATGCGGCACTTTGATTTGCACGCAAACCATACCATTTTTGCTCGTTTTAAGTATACTGGGGCCTTGATATTGCTGTGGGAAGCCGTTCAAATAAAAAATACCGGGTTTGATTCCCAATGTCGACAAAATACCTGTAGGTAGCTTAGCACACTTACCCTAACCTTTACCTCTCTCCTGAAACACACTTGAAGCTGCTTTGGATGAAATGCTATGAAAACTGCTTTGTGTACCGGTTTTCGTGAGTGTACCTGTTTGTCCAGGGAGGTGATGTCCCTCTCGAAGGCAGCGTGCATGCGATGGAAGGACTCGGCCTTGCCAAAGTCCTCTCCCACGTCCTCGGGCAGCTCCTTTTGCTTTTCGTGGATCTGCACCACCAGCTCCTTGCCGTCGTCAAAGTACCTGCAGAAACCACGGCAGGAGATCAGCAGAGGATATTCTCAACATTTGTTTATCTGGATATTTTCCCGACCTTATTTGTTTAATGTTCTAACCTCTCCAAATGGCCTTTGCTACTTGTGTTACCGTGGCCTCATTTGCATGTTCCTTACCACTCCTATGTGTGTTTTTGACTACATAGATGTAGTCAAATTGAATTGCATCAAGCACACAGTGTCACCACTACAACAAACATGACTGCAGCTCATTTTAGCTGCTTATTTATTATTTTAGCACAAAGCACTGAGCGCCATGCCAGAAGCGACCATTACCCCCCCAACCCCCCCCCCCCCCTCCAAACCCCGCCACCATCCCCCAACCACACCCCGCATCCATCCACCCGCCGGGGCCGGTCCGTACTTGAGGAGCTCGTAGGAGGCGGTGAGCAGCTGGGCCCGGGTGTCTATGAGCTCCAGCAGGTCGGCCCAGCTCTCGTTGATGGTGTCCTTCCAGTCGGCCAGGGTGGACGCCTGGCTGTGGCCCGTGAAGATGAGCTCGTCGATGGTCTGGTTCACCCGGTCCACGCGCTCCTGGCCCGCCATGCCCGTGTCCCGCGCAAACTCCCGGAACCGATCCCTCAGCAGCTGCGAGAGAGCGAGAGAGAGAGAGAGAGAGAGAGAGAGAGAGAGAGAGAGAGAGAGAGAGAGAGAGAGAGAGAGAGAGAGAGAGAGAGAGAGAGAGAGGGAGGAGGAGGAGGAGGAGAGAGAGAGAGGAGAGAGGAGGGAGGGAGGGAGGGAGGGAGGGAGGGAGGGAGAAAGAGAGAGAAAATAAAGATGGAGGGAGGGGGATAGAGAGAGAGAGAGAACGACAGAGAGAGAAAGGAAAGAGAGAAAAGAAAGATGGAGAAGGAGGGAGGGGGATAGAGAGAGAGATATGCAGGAGTTAGGTTTGGTTTGGCTGGTTTCAAACCGGTGTGTGTAAAAGGTGTGTGAAATGTAGTTATGCGCTCAGGATGAAAACGCCTACAGGACCGTTGACATGTGTTGTTGCATGCAGGGGATATGAGAGAGAAATAGTGCAAACCAAAAATGTAATACAAATGAAAGAATTGAACCATTCTTGGGTGTGTGTATGTGTGTATTACTTTTTTTAAGTTATATGCAACTCTGAAACTATGTACAAATAATCATCGGTCATCGGTCTCTACAATCATATGGGGGGTACTTCTGATGTCCGTGAAGACAAAAAATAAAGGGTGAGAACCACTGCTCTGATCTAGTCTCACAAATCAGACTTTGGATTCATATCTAAAGTCTGACGCCCTTTGCGGACCTAGTTCCGGCCCAGGCTCTGTGCCGTCTCCCCGCAGAAGTTATGTTTTAACAAAGTAGGACTGCTGGGTCCAAGACAAGCTCTGCTCTAACCCACAGATGAAGGAATATTTCCCCAGAGAAGTTATATCTTACCCACAACCACAACAACAACTCCCTGCGAGTATTCAATTCAATTCAATTCAATTCAATTAAAAAAAATATCTTGGGGGGGAATTGCTTGGTGACTCTGACTCATGCTGTGACTAAAATACATCAGACACCAACCCTCATGGACAGCAACACTACCACACACCACAGCAGCAGTATGACTTAGTGTTGAGCGTGATCCACAGAGAGGGTCCTCACCGTGACTTGGTCCAGGTCGTGGCCCATCTCCTGGGACGAGGCCACCACGTCTCGCTCTGCGATCCAGTGCTCCAGGTCCTCCACCTCGCGGCTCAGCAGGAAGTGCTGGTAGGTGTGGTCCAGCTTCCTGTGCCGCTCCTCCGCCAGCTCCCTCAGCCCGGCGTACTGCTTCTCCACCTGGCCCTGGCGCCGGATGATCTCCTCCCTGGAGAAGCAGAAGGAGAAGGAGGAGGAGGAGGAGGAGGAGGAGGAGGAGGAGGAGGAGGAAGAAGAGGAGGAGGAGGAGGAGGAGGAAGAGGAGGAGGAGGAGGGAATAGGGGAGTTCATTCAGAAAAAGAAAGAAACAGCCATTCACTCGCTCACTCACTCACTCAGACATTCACTAACTAACTCGTTTACACTAACTCACCCACCCGTGCACTCACTAACTAACTAAAAAGTGTTAGTCACTTATTCAATCACTCACTCACTTGCTCACTAAACTAACTTACTAGCTCACCCGCTCACTAAACTAACTAACTAACACTGACCCTTGGGGGTGCTCCTCGGCCAGCATCCTCTGGGCGCGGGCCGCCAGCCTCCTCATTGGCTTGGAGTAGTCGTCCACCGACTGCTTCAGGACCAGGTGGCGCTTCAGCATCAGCATGGCGCTCTGTTCATCCTGCAGGGTGGGGCGCAGCAAGGGGGGGAGAGGAGGGAGGGGGGGGGGAGGAGGAGGGGGGAGGAGGAAGAGGAGATACATGGATGGGGAGGAGGAGAAACAGTTGGTGGAACAGCCGTAGGGTGTAGCAGAGGAGTTGGAGGAAGAGGAGGAAGCAGAGGAGGGAGTGGAATGAGAGGGGGAGGTAGAAAAGAAAGGCAACAGCAGAGCGATGAGATGGGGATGAGGAGTGTTGGAATATGAAGTAGGTAACGGAAGACGAAGAGAAAAGGAAATGTTCTATATACTACATACAGTATATTACAACCGTGCACATATTGTGTCGTTTTTCATGAAACCGACCAGTGTCCCAAAATGTGGTTTTCCAAAACAAATTACCCATATACTGATGGCAACATTCATTCTTTCTCATTTAAAACGGCAATATGACGTTTTGTGTTTAAAATAGAAATCGGATTTGGAACAGGGTTGCCAAGACATTAAAATGTGTTGCCGCATTTGGTGGTGCTCCATCTCAAGCCTGGAGGCGTTCCGGGCATTCAGAGGTACAGTGGACAGCCCTAATCTGCCCCCTGTGATCACATTAACTGGGGGAGTCACTCTGCTGCGACGCGACACGCCTTATTTTACAGCTAATGATGTGGAGAGAAGCACCAACACACCAACGCACTGGCCAAACATAAAAAATTAAAACCCTGGAGAGAAATTCCACGGCTACTTTTTAAACAAGAAAAACCATGGTTGGCACACAGGCCACATACAGTGGGCGGTTCTAGAAAACCACTTACGTGTATTATGTGATGTGGTTTATATCATTGACCCGCTGTTTTGACTGTTCACTTATTTATCCAACGCTTTTATCTAAAGCAACTTACAGTGAAAACATGTCCTTAAGGATGCCTAGTATCTACAGTTGTGGAGACAGGGATCGAACCCAGGACTTATGGCTGGGAGCCATCCAAGCTAAAAGACAAGTACGACCTTGCTGTTGTTCACGTTTTTCATGTTTCCAATCAATGAATTAATCCTAAATCAATAATGGTATTTCTTTAGCCCTGAATCAGTGAGTCACAAAGGGCTTCACATGGGCCACGTTACACCACACCCACCAAACCTAATCTGCGTGATGTGAAGGCTAGGGGGAGAGGACTGCTAATGGGGGATGGGGGGGGGGGGTTAAACTCAGGCTGGCTGTGCCTCCTCACCTTGGGCTTTTCGTCTGAGATCATGTACAGCTCCTGCTCCCCGATCCAGGCCTCGGCCTCCTCCGCGTCGTTCAGATACTGCTGGGCCTCGTCGGCCCCGCTCAGTCTCTCCTTCCTCTTCTCCATCTCCTCCCTCAGCTTCCCCCATGCCTCCTCCAGGGCCCCCGCCTCTCGTGCGATCCGCTGCGCCTCCGGGGTCACCTCCCCGCCACCGGGGGCGCCGGCGGGGGAGGTGGCGGCCGCGGCAGCGATGGAGGCGGCGGCCATCCTGTGGCCTCGCTCCTGGACCTCGTCCACGCGAGGCTGGTGACCCTGGATCTCTCTCTGCAACGTCTGGGAGAGAGAATCACAAACGCAGTCGGGGCATCAACACTGAGATCTAAACCGATCACATAGGAGAAACACTACAATGTGGGTGATGAGTGGATTCTTGATTAGCGACTGGTTTTGTGAATTGTTGAATACACCGACGGAAAGAATCCCTGATCATTAGCGTATTTCGTGTGGCTAAATTAGCTAGCTAGCTGGATTCTCTGGTTATTTTCCTAAATCACCTGGTGTTTCTTTTGCAGCATCTGGACAGTCTGGAGGTTGTGTCCGTGCTCCTGCGACATCGCCAACGGCAACCTCTCCTCGACCCACAGCTGAGGAGAGGAAGAGGAGGAGGGGAAGAGAGATAGACAGAGAGAAAGGGAGAAAGAGGACGATTGAGAGACATAGAGAGAAAAGGAAGAGTGGGAGTTGTAGGGAGAATATAGAAGACATACACATAGAAGAGATGAGATAGAGTTTAGTTAGTTTAGCAAAGTGAAAAAACATATGTGGAAGACATGGATTAGGAGGCTTTTATTCTATACAGTATATGCAGAAATACTTCATACTTTCAAAGTAAAAATTGTGAAACATTTTCTTCAAACCAAGACATGAACTTCCAACCTACAATACAATAGAAATCCGATGCATGACATCTTTGGATTGCCCCAGTCCAAAAACCCCTCACCTCACCTGACATCACCACATTCATCCATCCAAAAAAACTAGACCCACATGTCAGCCCCAGAACCCCCCTCACCAGTTCATCCGCCAGGTCCCGGTAGTACTGATGGATGGCCTTGGCGGCCTCCAACTTATCCCGGCGCTGGGCCATCGGGGTGAGGAGCTGCTTGAAGGCCCCCTGCAAGGCCTGCTGCTCGGCCTCCAGCTCCGGTTGGTCCTCCCTGACTCCCCCGTGCTTCTGGACCGCCTCTTGGAGCTCCTCCAGCTCCCGGGCCCGCTCCCGGACCTGGTTCTCTGTCATCTAGTGGCCGGGATGGCAAGAATGGATAATGGCATCAATGATCTTGAAACTCGACAGGGAAAGCTGTGTGCGTTTTCCCTATCTTTACAAAGTGGTCCCTTCTAGCTCAACTGGTATTGCATACCATTAACACTGGACACTAAAAAACATCAACCAAACCTCATGTCTGACATTAATACTAAAGTAAGCCAAGCACTTGAAAAATGCATCTTAGTTTGAAAGGTACAGATAACTATTTTTTGATGACTTTATTTATTTATTCTTGTACTACTTTTTTGGATAATTTTTGGGGAATTCTTTATAGGAATACTTTTTGTGGATTACTTTTGGATTACTTTTTTTATTACTTTCTTTATACTTTTTTAGATCAAATAAAGAAAAAAAAAAGGTAAAGAAAAGTAAATTATCAAAGATTTTATTAAAAAAGAGTAATACATACCTTTTACACTAAAAGCATTTTTTCAACCATTTGTTTTTAAACCTACTTTTGTTTTAATGCAAAATATACGATTTGGTTGATGCTATTTAGGGTTACGAAGAGAGGGGGAAGCGAACCACTGACCATGGCAGTGTTAATATTACGGTATAAAAAGGACAGCTAACTCAAGAGGGAAAACACATAGATTTATTCATTAATTAATAATAACACAAAGTGTTTTTTTTTACTTACTAAAAATGCTTCTTAGTTTAAAAGGTACAAATGACTTTTAGGATAACTCTTTTTTCTTTTTATTACATTTTTAGATTAATTAGGGATTAGATGTGGATATCAATTGTTACTGTAACGATCGTTCTTATTCTTATTCCGGATTGGTAACGCCTATAGCTCAGCGCCTGATTGTGTAAAAGTTTTCAAATTTGTCAACGACATTTGTATTCCCTGTAAGCAGGTCTCCAACAGTGATAACATTAATAATTTATCTCATCGCCTCCAACTGACGTGCCTCCGCGAATTGCAGGTGAAAGGCGGTCGCTGGGGTAAGGCGCTGCGTGTGGGCTGTGAATACCTTTCGTGACCGCTAGCAGTCCTAGTTTCTAACTGTATCCCATTCTATTTTATTTTTGACTGTCCTGTACTTCTGCTGTGACAGCCACATTTTCCATCTGGGATTAATAAAGTACATCTAATCTAATCCCTGGCCAGGCTAATTGAAGGGGGAATAGACTGTGTTTATCAAACACCGTTCTAACCACTTTATCAGCCATTTTAAGTGGTTTGTATTTATGACTGGCGACACTCCATGCAAGCACACATTCACACCCCTGACGTGACTGTAGGGTCAACCATGCTAGGCTACATTTAAAAAAGTATAGCTAAAACACTACAGATTAAATTACAAAATGTTTAACTATGATATGTTGCTTTTAGCACTCTTGTTGAGATATGAGGAACTATATTTCCGCTAGTTTTTAATTTCATGTAGCTCAATAGCACGGAGACTTAGATAGACACACGGATCCGACCCACCTTCTCTATCATTATCATCCCAACATTATTGTCAAGATATCCAGGTTGTTTTTTTTAACACACGCCCTAACCCTTAACCCTTAACCCTTAACCCTTAACCCCACACCCTAAGGTTCTCCCTGAACAGAGGACCCACCTGGTGCTTCTTCAGCAGGATGTTCGCGTTGGTCAGGTCCTTGACCTCCTCGTCGCCACTGCTGCGTAGCTGCTGCTGAAGCCCCCCCAGCCACTTCTTCATGTCCGCCAGGCTCTGGTCAAACAGTTCCGAGCGGTTGGCGTCGAACAGCAGACGAGCCTTCTCCTCAGTGGTGGCCTCCAGCTTGCTCCAGAGCTCGTGGAGCTTGGCCAAACGGTCCCGCACCACCGGCTCAAATTCGGGCTTGGATTCACTCAGCTCCTGGCCCTCCTGGTTCCAGACAGACACACGAGGTACAAGTGCAAACATGAGGGGTGCAGGGGAGGGTTCGTTGATTTCTTGAATTATGTGGTTTCACTTGGGCAGAAGGCGGTGGTTGATTTATGATTTCAATTCTTTTCGCCGTTGTTTAGAATGTAAAAAATGAATGCAGTTTGTTCTCAGTGTTATCCTCTCTCTAATAAACGGTGATTAATCTAGTCTGGTTAATTATCAACTAAAGATAATGACCACCTTTCCATGATTTGGTCTAATTTGAATGCCAAACAAACCTTTTTTCAATAGTTAAGTCTCATAGTTGATAAAAATCGGTCTAATTAAAAGATCTATTTCTCTATTTCTATTTCAAGATCTATCTATCTAATTCAAACTGAAGAATGACCATTTGTGGTTAACAGTCAACACAGCAGTGGTAGCAATCCCTTTATGAAGAAGAAAAACGAATACTTGAACTTGATCCTAGTTCAGTTTGCAGGTCAATGTGAAGGTTCATCTCAATTGCTCAGACACACACACGCACACGCACACACACACACACACACACACATACACACACACACACACACACACACACACACACACAGACCCACGCATCAACGGACCTGGTCTATGTTGTCAAGCCAGCCCTTGTTGGAGGCCAGCTCGGCCATGAAGGCCTGGTGTTTGAGCCACTTGCTGTGCAGGTTCCTGGCTTCGTCGTAGGACATGTCCTGTGCCGTCAGCATCTTCTCATTGATCCACAGAGTCAACTGGACAAGAAAATAGCATTTACCCATACAGGCTAGTTTTACACCCATTGTGGGGAACAAGAAGTTTTGTCTTCATGAGCACTGTGAATGTTAGCCTGATTCATGGTTTTTGCACGCAAGAATCAAACACACTTGGTGTCTATTTGTGTTGTGATAACAAAGTTGAATCTGAATCTAGTGGGGAATGGTAGGAAATGTGTTTGAAGGAAGGACGTATAAAACCCATGAACCATGACACAGCAAATCTTTGTGTGCAGAGAACATACATGATATGTTGAATGCAAAAAGCAATCCGTTATTCAAGCCCAATGGGGAAACCATATTTTCATGTCCAATAGTGCAGTGAAAAGCTTGATAACTGAACTACAAGATCTTTGGTCACCATAACAAATAGTTTCACATCATGTGTGTACTTACATCCTGAGTGTTTTGAAGGAAGTGCTGGAGATCTCGGTTGTCTTTTAGCTTTCCGGAAACCTCAGTGACTCTGCTTTTATTGGCGTGATGTCTGACAATCAAAAACAAACAAAAACACAAAATAAAATATAAGTACATTTATTAATACAAACACACCATAGTATTTTTTGTCTGTTTTTCTCCCAACAAAAGTTATACTGTATACAGGACTAAACAAACTAGGCTATAATTTGGACAAACACAAAATAGTATTTTTGTCTGTTGTTTTCCCAACAAAGGCCTGAACAAACTAGACTATAGTTCTGACAGTTGAACGTTGATAAACTGTTGATAACGGCTTCCTTTCCAGCTGACATACTGTAGTTAGCTGGAAACGCTCTCAATGCTGTGGCATTACAGGTAAGAGAATCTAGCCCTATCCCACACAGAGATCAATATCCATCACAACAGGCGCCTGTCTCCGCAGCCCGGAAGCGAGGAGAAGGCGTCCAGGCTGGAAGTACTCTTGGAGTAAGTAGATCTTAATGTAGACTTAATAGAATCATTTGATGCACTACTCCACCCAGGAATATCCCTTGTATGTGCATGTTCACACCCAGCCGAATGGTCCTCCCGGTCCTGGGTGATGTGCATCTCAAATCCACTTTCTTAAGTGCATAAAAACACATAGCAAAACGACAAAATGAATAGTCAACGTTTTGCCCCCCGACCTTTCTTTGATGGAGTTCATTTTGTCCTGGACCGTCCCGGAGTAGAGATTCTCGGCGTCCAGCAGCCTCTGTCCCGTCTGCACCGTGCCGTCCACCTTGTCCTCGTTGGCCCGCATGGTGGTCATGAAGTCCTCGTGTTTCTTCAGAGCCTTCTCCGCCCCGGCCAGGGTGTCTGGCTTCTCCACGTGGGCCAGCGTGTACTCCTGGAAGAAGGAACACATTTAGAACAGTTGTCCAGGTGAACACCATCCAAAGAACAGTTCAGTTGTACGAGGATAAGACGTGACATGCCAGGTATATTCGTTTACAGTAATGCAGAATGGTGACCCTGCTGCATTCTGTGCTGCGGAATCCTTTGCCTTTGCGTCGCTCTGCTTGTTTTTGGTGTTGCTCGCTGTCTGAATCATGCATTCCAAGAACCAAATATGCATAATCGTTCTACCCCAGGATACAATTCCTCAAGGCATTTTTTTCTCATAATGAGGGAAAAATCGTTCTACCCCAGGATACAATTCCTCAAGGCTTTTTGTTTTCTCAAAATGAGGGAAAAATGTTTATATGCATTTCATTAACTTCCTCATCATTTGGTTTTTGTTAACTCCACAACACAACCCGGCGCACTGTATGTAGTTTATCAATCACCATCCTCATTTATTAGTACAAAGTACAAAACGATCCATCAAATCTACCTGGTTGTTCAGAATGGCTTCAGCGGCCTTGGCGTCCCTCATGAACTGCTGGAAGGCCAGACCCTGGTCCAAGGAGTTCTTGCGGCTGTCCCACATCTTCTGGAGCTCATTCCAGCCGCGGTCCAGTCCGTTCAGCCTCTGCTCCAGCTGCTGGTACTGCGGGTCGTCCTCCTGGCCCAGGGTGACCCGGGCGCCGGTGTCCTTCACCCGGAGGAAGTCCTCCCGGTGGTTGGCGATGTCATCGCGCAGGGCGTCGTGGAGGCTCAGCAGCTCCTCGGCCTCCGGCGGCGAGGCGGGCATGTCCTCCGACGCCACCGCCTTCTGGGTCTTGAAGAGCCAGGACTGGACGTCGTCCATGTCCTGCAGGAAGGTCTGCAGCTTGCTCACCTCGCCCAGGGAGTCCTCGCGGTCTTTCAGGGTCTTCTTCAGCGCGTCCCAGGCGGCGTCCAGCTGGCCCCGCCGCGCCCGGATGTCGGCGGCGAGTTCCGGGTGGTCCCGCGCCAGTTGATCCGCCTCGTTCCGCAGGAAGGTCAGCTTGTTGTCAATGGCGGCCAGGTCGCGCTCCATGCCGAACAGTTTCCGCTGGATGGTCATGACGGCCGCCAGGTCGTTGCCCAGGTCCTGCGTGGACTCGATCACGCGCGTCTTGTCCTTGATCCAGGCCTCGGTCTCGCCGCACTCCATGCCGTAGTTGTGGAGGCCGAGGGCCGAGTCCACCTTCCTCTTCTTCTCCTCCACCATGGCCTTGAAGGCCTCCCACCTGAGAGAGGGAATACGGTCGAGGACATTAAGTCTATGGATGCACGATTGAACACTTGTATCATGATGTTCCTTGCATAGCATCTATAGAGCTGCTCCGTTTTTGTGCCCACACTCAGATTTGTATTCAAACAATAATTTGTATATAATGGGCTTTGTTTTAAATTAACCGGTTTACACTCCATAGAGGAGGTACATATTGAAGAAAATTGAAAGTATTTAGTAACATAAATATACAGTGAACATTTTATTAATTAATTAATTAATAATTGCAAAAATATGTAATCTCACCTCTTATTCAGTCGCATCTGGCAGTCCTTAATCTCTTTGGTGCGAGGGTGTCTGCTGTCCTCCAGGTGTTTCACCGCCTGGTTGACATCATCAACCCGCGACTGGACGTTAGCCATGTCATTAGCTAGGATGCTCAACCTGTGAAGAGTAGCGCTTCAGTCATCATGAAGGCCCATTGTTGAATCATCTTTTGTATGATTACTGCCTAACGAAAACTACTAATTAGGCTAAGACAAAGAATAACATGTAATTTCATTATTTAAGATATATAAAAACTGAATGACTTAAAAAATATGCATTTTCTGTCTATCTGTCTGTCTTTGCCGCACAAATTGGAACAATGGAATGGGGCCTTCAATTCATATTGAAGGCAATGCATGTCAGGGCCTTGTGTTTACCGGTTCTGTACTACTTCCAGATCCTCCAGCTTGTCTGGCACCTCCAAGCCCACCAGCCACGTCTCCTTCTGGCCCATCCAGAGCTCACAAGCGTCCGTCTCGCTGAAGATGGTGTACAGGGCCATGGTGTCATCCAGCCTCTTCTGCCTGAAGTCCGCCAGAGCCATGAGGTCCATGTACAGGTCCCGGATGTCCTTCAGACGCCGCTGGATGTCCGGTGTGTTGCGCAGCTCCTCGGGCAGAGCGTTGGCCTGCTTGCTCAGTGCGTCGATGTTGGCGCCGTTCTTGGCCGTCTCGTTCTTCAGGTCCCGGTGCTTCTTCAGCAGCCGCTGGGTGGTGTACTCGTCGTGGCCCACCTCCTCGCTGCCCATCTGCCTCTTGGCGTCCAGCAGCCAGGCCTTGAGGTCGTCCGCGTCCCCCTGGAACTGGAAGAACTTCTGGGTGTCCTGGAGGCTCTGCTTGCGGAAGGCCGCCAGATCCTCCAGCTGCTGCCACTGCCTGCGGACGTCCGCGGTGCGCTCCTGGACCTTTGGGGCGCCAAAGTGCCCGGCCCGGACCATCTCCTCCCCTTGGTCCATGACCTGCTGGAGGTGGGCGCGGCGGGCCCCCAGCTCGTCCTCGAAGGCGCTGTGTTTGCCCTGCAGGATCAGCACGCTGGTCAGGTCCTTGCCGTAGTCCAGGGAGGAGAAGATGTGCTCCTTCTCTTTGACCCAGCTCTCCGCCTCCGCCATCTCCCACAGGAAGTTCCAGAAGCGGCAGGACTGCTCCAGGCGTGCGCGGCGCTGGGCGGCAAGGGCACACAGCTCCTGGTAGCACAGGTCCAGGTGCTGCACCCGGTCCCGGATCACCTGGGGGTCGCACGGCTTGTAACCTGGGAGGAGGAGAGGGAGGTTCGCATCTTCAGGCATATTCAGTTACATTAGTTCTATTTACTTTGTTGATTCTAAGTGCTTCTTATGCGATTTTACAGGGGTTGTTATTTTGCTCATTTGAGGGCTGCTTTATTCTTTTAATAATGGGGTTTTGTGGAATCTCATTTGGATGTGGGCATATTTTTGGCAAAGAGACTGGATTTGTGGCAGAGAGACAGCTCCATTTGACTTGACTTGAATGGTGAACTGTATCGTTTCATTTACATAGTGTGTGCGGAGGGATTTAGAGAAATTCCAGTTTGGAAATGAAGTCAGCCAGCACAGTTGGAACAAAAATACGGCAAATGTGTATTTTATTTTGTACTTGTGATTTGTAACCGTCCCCCTCAGTCAATGTGTGGACATTCATAGTGGAGCCTTCTTTTCATGTCCATAATAGTATTGCTTTTCTGTTATTTGTAATATTACTCACTATCTCCATTGGCGAACATGAGGGCGTTAGCGTTGGCGTTCTGGACCCTCTCTGCCTGCAGGGCGATGTCGTTCTCCACCAGTGCGTGTTTCTGAAGCAGGTCCTCCACCTCCGACAGGTGCTTTCCAAAGTCTGGAGACAGCAGGCGGGCCTGGGGGTGGGGGAGGGAGGGAGGGAGGGAGGGAGGGAGGGAGGGAGGGAGGGAGGGAGGGAGGGAGGGAGGGAGGGAGGAGGAGAAGAGTAGAGGCAGTTAGAGAGTGAGAGAAAGGGAGAGAGATAGAGAGAGAGGGGGAGAGAGAGAGGAAGGGGAGGGAAGGTGAGAGGGGGAGGGGGAATGGGGAGAGAGAGAGAGAGAGAGAGAGAGAGAGAGAGAGAGAGAGAGAGAGCGAGAGAGAGCGAGAGAGAGAGAGAGAGAGAGAGAGAGAGAGAGAGAGAGAGAGAGAGAGGGCAAGATTAACAGTGGTTTCAGGATGTGTCATACAAGGAATTATGTCTAAAGAGTCCAGATTCAGGAAGTGTATCCCGGTATGAAAATATAAAATGGTATGAAATATAAAAAAACATCTTAGTATAGGGGTGAAGCTAAAAGTCCTAGCCAGGAGCATTCTGGACCTGGGTGGTTCTCCGTCCCGTACCTTCATGTCATCCTGATGGTGTGTAGAACATCTCCTACCATAGTTTGCTCTACACATCACACACCTCTCTGACACTGATGTATTCTATTGATCATTTGACGCTTATGGGCCTTTTTGGTCTCATTCGGGATGTTTGGGGCGCGTGAGCCAATGAGCCTGGATGGTTCTCCGTCCCGCACCTTCATGTCGTCCATCCAGCTGATGATGTAGAGCATCTCCTGGAAGATGCGCTGCAGCGTCAGGTTCTTCTCCAGGCGCCCCCTGCGGGCCTTCAGCAGCTCCTGCAGGTAGTCCCACAGCCGCAGCACGTTGTCCTTGCGCACGTCGATGCGCTTGGCGTCATGGTAACGCTCCGCCTCCAGCTCGGCGGAGATGGCCACCAGGGCCTGAACGCGCTCCTCGTAGGCCGCGATGTCCGTCTCGATGGCGTCGTGCTTCTTCTTCGCCGCCTCCACCGCCGGCAGGTCGTAGCCGAAGTTGTCCTGAGAGGGGGAGAGAGAGAGGGAGAGAGAGAGAGAGAGAGAGAGAGAGAGAGAGAGAGAGAGAGAGAGAGAGAGAGAGAGAGAGAGAGAGAGAGAGAGAGAAAGAGAGGGAGAAAGAGAGAGCGAGAGAGAGAGAGAGAGAGAGAGAGAGACACACACACAACAGAAGGGAGGGGTTCAAACAGTTTGTTGTGTGAGTGGTAAACAAATAGAGTAAATAAATAAAGTGTCTCTTATTAGCATACAGTACTCTTTACAAAATGTTATCCTTATAAAAAGCACTTTGCTGGGACAATGAGGGGGTGATAGCATATTTATTGCAACGTTATCGTCGACAGACAGCATTGCGATTGCGATGCTTGTTAGTTTGAAATAAATTACTTAATTATTAAAAAAAATTATCATGAAGAGATAGGCCTGCTCATTTGGCTTGGTTATCAATGTGAATTGTCTTAAATGAACTGAGCACAACACTCTTCATGTACAACAATCAATGCTATTGATTTGAATATCACACACTATACTATTTAATCATTTTGTGATTTATCCAAAGTGTCTTGCAGTGCATTCAGATACATCAAATGGCACTTTATTAATCCCAGTCAGATGGGAAATTAGGGATGTCTAATGAATATCATATATCTGTCTAATGATCCAAAATTCAAGTTCACGCTTCTAGTATCACTTACATCAGTGGCTTCTATCCCTGGATCAGCATCTCGTCCACACTCGCATGGCACATTCATCCTTATTTTACTTTGTAAATATATTGTTAATTGTTGTTTTCCTCTCCCAACTCTGATAGCCAGCCATATCCGATATATCTTGTATTGTTATCGATATTCTACGATAACGATTCCTGTTTATTAATGAATAAATATATAATATAATATATTTTACTGTGGTAACAGCTGACTTTCCCTCACAGGATAAACAAAGTGTCATCTTATCTTATGGGACTAAAGTGGGTACTCTCTCGCTGGTTCCTGGTGTTTCTGTTCTGGGTGTGGTGGTTCCCTACCTGCGCCACCAATCTCTGGTTCTCCAGCAGCCAGGTCTCCCTCATGGACGCCTTGCGGTCGAACCTCCTCGCCATCTGCTCCAGCTTCTCCTGCCGTATGAGCTCGTCCCGAAGGACGCGTTCGCGCTCGTGCTCCGCCCGCTCCAGACGCTCCCAGGCCTTCACACGGATATCAAACGCACCTCAGGAACGGTGTTGACAGACAGTAGGCACTGGTCACCGCGCACTGGAATGGCTTTTGTTTTTGTCCTACCAATTCAGCCGTAATACTAGTATAATTGAATAATAATTGAATAATAATATCATGTAATGAAATACATCATAAATACATAAATTACCATTTGTATTTCCGAATTATGAAAGTATATATGATCAAATTATATTATATATTATTTTTAATGATACACTATCATTTAACTTTGTACTGAATTAATAATATAATATTATAATGCTTAATCCCAGACTGGAAATAAATTATTAAGAAATGATTTCAATAAATATACAAGGCATATTTAAATATACTAGTCATTATTCCTATTAAATGAATACATCTATGTATATATCCATGGATGTGGAGATGGAGGTGGGGGTGGTGCTCACCCTGTTGATGTCCGCCACCAGAGCTCCGTCCTTGGGTGTGAAGACCTTCTGGTTGTTGGCTCTCATGCGGCTCTGGATGGTGAAGAGAAGGACCTCCAGGTTTCCTTTCTCCTGGAACCTAGAGGACAACGCACACCACACAACGACCATGCAGCTCATGTTATCGTTGTTTCCTTGAGTCATCCAAAGGAATATAACACGTGGAGGATGTTCAGAGGATGTAAGAGGTCATAGATCATGGTGAGCAATTTAACATTGAAAGTACAAGATCACTTTTCATTTTATTAAAGAAAAGCTGGAATTACAAAGAAAATCTCAAATAAAAGGCCAAATGAAATAGAATGAAATAGAGTGAAATGTAATGCAAAAAAATATCGAAACCAAACTATGGATATATGGGTGGTTAGATGGATGAATGATGGATGGATGGCTGGGTAGATGAAAAGATTGATGGATGAATGAATAGATAAATGGATGGGTAGACAAAGGATAATGAATGAGTGGATGGATGGATGGATGATTGATTGATGGAGGAATAGATACATTGATTAATAGATGAGTGGATGAATAGATAATGGTTAATGCATGAGTGGATGGATGGGTGATAAAGTGAAGATAAAATGAAGATAAAATAAAGATAACGTGATGATTAAGTGTCGCTAAAACGAAGATATAATGAAGATAAAGTGAACCTAAAATGAAGATGAAATGTGTGAAGGAGAGAGCTGTGAGAGGGTGTGTTTGAGTGTGTGTGTGTGTGTCTGTGTCTGTGTGTGTGTGTGTGTGTGTGTGTGTGTGTGTCTGTGTGTATGTGTGTTCGGGCTGGCTGGCGACTCACTTGGGGGGCTTCTCCACCGTGCGGTAGGAGTTGAAGGCCTGCAGCTGCTGCTGGACTCCACTCAGAGAGTTGGCCAGCTTGCGGTTGTTCAGCACCGTGATGGTTTGCTCGATCCACACCAGCAGGTCCGACGCCAGCGACTCGTACTTGTCCACCATCTTCTCCGTCTCGATGGCCTGGTCCAAGACCTGCAGAGGGAGGAGAACAAAATGACACACACACATACACACACACACACACACACACACACACACATTCCCTCATTAGAGCGAGTGACATCTATAGACACACGCACACACAGTCACACACTCACAGACACACCCACCAATCAGAACGTTGACAGCAGTTATACACACACACGCACACACACACACACACACACACACACACACACACACACACACACACTCACTCACTCACACACACACACACACACACACACAGACATGCAACTTCACCTTGCCCACTCTCTTGCCCTCGACGGCGAGCTGCTTCATCTTAGAGAAGTAGTGGTAGAAGGAGACCACGTAGGTGATGATCGACTTCTCATCAGGGTTCTCGGTGAACACGTCTGAGGAGCACCAGACAGTTAGCGGACAGTTAGCAGACAGTCACCAGACAGTTAGCAGACAGTTAGCAGACAGTAAGCACACAGTGGTGGACTAGGGGATTTTCCCTCTTCCCTTACCTCTAGGCTTTTAGGACTCATAAACATTTACATTCTGAGGGACTAATACCACCCCACCACCCCACCCACCCACCAATCAAATGCCATCAAGCCCCCCTCCCAACCACCCACCCTCTCTCTCTCTCTTTCTCTCTCTCTCTCTCTCTCTCTCTCTCTCTCTCTCTCCCTCTCTCTCTCTCTCTCTCTCTCTCTCCCCATCATTAGTTAACTGTTACTTAACTGTTAATGTTAATGTTTATTACTGCATGAACTAACGTTAATTCATGGTTAATTATTGTACCTTTATTGTAAAGCCAAAGATAAATTGTAAAGTAAAGTCATTGTAAAGTTACCAATTAATTCATCCCTCCACGCCCCCACCCATCACCATTCACTACGGCGGCCCACAACCACCTGCAACACACTCCATCCTTCACTAACCCCGCCCAACATCCCCACCCAACATTCATCCCCCCCTCCTCCCCCAGACCCGACCCCCACCTTCTGGGTCCAGCAGTTTGGTGACCCCCAGTCCCTGCTCCGCCACGTTAAAGGCGTTGTGGAGGTTGTGGGTGGGGTTGGACCGTCTCAGGGTGTTGTAGTCCATCAGGTCAGGCCTGGGAGAGGAGGAGGAGAGATGGAGAAAAGGGAGAGGGGAGAGACGGGGAGAGTGAAGATAAGGGGGTGGCAAGGGGGAGAGAGAGGGAGAGAGATAGAGGGGGGTGAGATATATATATATAGAGAGAGAGGGGGGAGAGGGGGAGGAGGAGAGAGGGAGCAGAGGGAGAGGGGAGAGAAGGGGGAGGGAGAGAGATAGAGATAGAGGGAGTGAAATATATATAGAACGAGAGAGAAGGGAGAGGGGGAGAGTGGGAGAGAGGGAAAGAGAGAGGGAGGGAGATGGAAATAGAGATAGAGAGGGAGAGGGAGAGAGATGAAGAGAATGACAATGGAGAGAGAGAAAAAGAGAAACCGAGATTGAAGAAGGGAAAGAAAGAGAGTAAAAGAGAGATACAGAGAAAAGAGACCAGAGGGAGACCAGACAAAGTGAGAAAGAGAGAGAAGACAAGCCAGAGTGAGAGACCAGAAGAATGAAAAAACAAAGCAAGACATGAACGAAGACATGAAGGGGGAGAAAACGAGGGGAGGAATGAAGACGAAGGAAGAAGGGAACATTGACCAGGCAGGATCTCCTCCTGTACGACGTGTTTACAGTACAGAGAGAGCTGTTTCTGGAGGGAGCTGCTGGGGAGAGAGCTGAGCCAGTGGGCCATTCATCTCACCGGTGTTTGTGTATGAGAGCGTTGAAGGCCATGCCGTCCTTCCAACTGGTGGTGAAGTTGGTAATGTTGACATTGGGGTATCTAGGAGACAAAAGACAGAGCAGGGCGGCCATGTCATGGGCCGTACGTCAGGGACAAGTCTCTCTCTCTCTCACTCGCTTCTGTTTTTCTTTCTCTCTATCGGGTGTGGAAATGTTATTTTCCATGTAGACGCTTCACACTTTTAACACACGCTGCTCTAAGTTATTGGATATTTTGTGTTTTTGTTGTTCACGTGTGTCACGATTTTCCAGGCATTGTTGATAGGCAATTACGTTTGGTGAATCGGAATTCTGAACCTGAGCAATAGCTCATAAAAAGCTCATAAACACCTAATGACTTTAATTTGAGCAGGTTACAGCGATCATTGTTGAACTTTTGGAGCTTTTATGTTGAAACTTTGCAGGCCTGTGTGTGCATGAGCATGTTTGTGTGTGCATGCATTCGTGTGCGGTGGAGTATGCGTGTGTGTGTGTGTGTGTGTGTGTGTGTATGTGTGCATGCATGAGTCTGTGATTACCTAAATGAGTATCGACTCAGAACATACAACCCTCCCTTCCCCCCTCCCCCCGTACACTGAACCCCCAGACTCCTCACCCGGCCGTCTTCATCTGACACCACAGAAGAAGAGCGTCCTTGGCCGACCGTGTCTCCTTCTGGTCCGCCTGGCCCGTTTCCACGACGATGTCCTGGATCTGCCCAACAACAACAACAACAACAACGGCAACAACAGAAAAGAATGGCCAGATGGTTAATAAAGCAATTCTGCTAGACAGGACTGGGATGGAGGGGGAGGGTATCAAAATGTGTTTCAGGAACTTGTTTCACATGTTTCTGAAACACATTGCTTTGAGGAGGACCCACGGAAGGGGAACGGGAGAGACACGCACACACATCTGGAAATGCATCATTCATCGCTGATTGAACAGATGAGGCGTTTATTATTCTGTGTAAACCAATGCTATTCTGAGAAGATCCAAGAACAGGCTCACTTCCACAAATAGTTGTTTGGTTTTGTTTGCCAATCGAAAAACCCACTGTTGTGATTGATTGAACCGGGAGTGTTAATTATCAAAGTTCTGATTATCGTCACACACACATGCACACACACACACATGCACGCACGCACACACACACACACACACACACACACACACACACACACACACACACACACACACACACACACACACACACACACACACACACACACACACACACACACACACACACAGTGTGAACCAGCAATTAGAGCAGTGATTTGATCTGAGAGACAGGCCCAGAGAGAGGGAGCTAAATTTAGCTGGCTCTGTGTGTGTGTGTGTGTGTGTGTGTATGTGTGTGTGTGTGTGTGTGTGTGTGTGTGTGTGTGTGTGTGTGTGTGTGTGTGTGTGTGTGTGTCCGTCTGTGAAAGCGTGTGCGTGGGTGTCAATTAATTTTTAGTCCTTTTTTTTTCATTTTCCTAATACTTGAATAATGCAAAAGACTGACTCTATTGTTAAACTGAAAAGGCCTAAAAATAACAGCAGTGCTGTCAAATTAAAAATAAATACCCTTACAGACCTCTTACATCAGACCAAATGAAACGGATGTGATTTGATGTCGGGGCTGAAAACGTGAAAGCATTTCATGACTGGAACCCGAAACATCTCCAAGTTGGTTTAGTTGTTTGACTTGAATATTTTAAAATGTGATTCCTGTCTCTGTGAAGCATTCTGAAGTGTTTGAATTGTGCTATATGAATAAACTTGCCATTCCTTATCTATCGTCATACATTGTTTACCTGGTCATGTTAACCATACGATAGTCGTGGTTTACGTAATAGTCCTGGTTTACCTAGGATACTCATACTTTACCTAGTATAGTCCTGGTTTACATATAATGACCCTGTTACCTAGAATAGTCCTGGTTTAGCTAATAGTCCTGGTTTACTTAGGATACTCATACTTTACCTAGTATAATCCAAGTTTACGAAGAATGACCCTGTTACCTAGAATCGTCCTGGTTTAGCTAATAGTCCTAGTTTACTTAGGATACTCATACTTTACCTAGTATAGTCCTGGTTTACATAGAATGACCCTGTTACCTAGAATCGTCCTGGTTTACCTAATAGTCCTGGTTTACCTAATAGTCCTTGTTTACTTAGGATACTCGTACTTTACCTAGTATAATCCTGGTTTACATATAATGACCTTGTTACCTAGAATAGTCCTGGTTTAGCTAATAGTCCTGTTTTACTTAAGATACTCATACTTTACCTAGTATAGTCCAAGTTTACCAAGAATGACCCTGTTACCTAGAATCGTCCTGGTTTACCTAATAGTCCTGGTTTACCTAATAGTCCTTGTTTATTTAGGATACTCATACTTTACCTAGTATAGTCCTGGTTTACATATAATGACCCTGTTACCTAGAATAGTCCTGGTTTAGCTAATAGTCCTGGTTTACTTAGGATACTCATACTTTACCTAGTATAATCCAAGTTTACGAAGAATGACCATGTTACCTAGAATCGTCCTGGTTTAGCTAATAGTCCTAGTTTACTTAGGATACTCATACTTGACCTAGTATAGTCCTGGTTTACATAGAATGACCCTGTTACCTAGAATCGTCCTGGTTTACCTAACAGTCCTGGTTTACCTAATAGTCCTTGTTTACTTAGGATACTCGTACTTTACCTAGTATAATCCTGGTTTACATATAATGACCTTGTTACCTAGAATAGTCCTGGTTTAGCTAATAGTCCTGTTTTACTTAAGATACTCATACTTTACCTAGTATAGTCCAAGTTTACCAAGAATGACCCTGTTACCTAGAATCGTCCTGGTTTACCTAATAGTCCTGGTTTACCTAATAGTCCTTGTTTATTTAGGATACTCATACTTTACCTAGTATAGTCCTGGTTTACATATAATGACCCTGTTACCTAGAATAGTCCTGGTTTAGCTAATAGTCCTGGTTTACTTAGGATACTCATACTTTACCTAGAATAGTCCTGGTTTACCTAATAGTCCTGGTGTATCTAGTATGACCCTGTTACCTAGTCCTACCAGCCCTTGTTTTACCTGAAAGCGTAGGATGATGGTCCATATGAGGCCCAGGATGAGGCGGTGGTTGCCGTCGACGATGTCGTGGGAACCCATGTTCTCCAGGTGGACTCGCTGTTCCTTGAGGAACTGCAGCGCCTTGTCCACGTTCTCCAGGCAGTGGATCCGCATCCGGCCCTTTGTGGGCTTGGGCTGGGAGGGAGAGGTAGGGATACAGAGAGAAACAGGGAGGGAGAGAGAGAGAGAGAGAGAGAGAGAGAGAAGGAGAGGAAGAGAGAGATACAGAGTGCGAGTGGGAGAGAGAGAGAGAGAGGAGAGAAGAGGGGGAGGATATAGAGAGGAGAGGAGGGGGAAGCGAGAGAGGGAGAGAGAGGGGGCCAGAGAGAGAGGGTGTGAGAAGGAGAAGAGACAGAGGGGTAGAGACAGAGATAAGGAGGGAAGAGGGAGAAGGAGAGAGGGAGAGATAGAGAGTGAGATAGAATGTGTGAGAGGAAGTATACACCGATATTTATAACATGGAAGTGTGAGACAGCAATTAGACAGAAAAACATCACAGAGCCTGGATGTAATATGAATGTATACAGGTACTCACTCCTTATACCTCCAACACACACACACACACACACACACACACACGCACACTCTCTAACACACACACACACACACACACACACACACACACACACACACAAACACACACTCATACCCTACCACCTACCAGGCGTTCTCCGGAGAGGACCTCCAGCAGTTTGATAAGCATACGTCCATCTCGCAGGTCCAGGTAGAGGTCAGAGATCCGGCAGCCCACGCGGGACAGGATGGAGTTCACCCACTTGGTGAAGGTCTTCTTCTGGACTGCTTCGCGCTCGTCTGACGGAGAGAGATCAATGTTTACATTTTGGTCCCTGTGCATGCACAGGAGGGTGTCGTCGGCGTTGGTTCAAACTTGAAATCAAGTCAGATTGAAGTGGAGCAGGGTCCTCCCAAACCTGTAGCGTGAAAGACAGAATTAAACTAAAAATGAAAATGAAGGTGAAAGTGAAAGTGAAAAAGAGCATTATGGAGGGATTTCAAATAGGATGGATCCAAGTAGAACTTGCATTAATCCGTTGGGAAATTATTTGTAATAGGGGGAGTACTTACAGGATGCCCCAAAAGTGCTGAAATCATCAGAAGACATTGCAAATTTGTTGCTGTTAAAACCAATGACGGCTCAATATTACACATTAATTATGTAGATCCACCAAAACTCTATTTTACATTACGACATGAATTGAGTGAATAATAAATATGCACATTATGAATATGATGTAGTAGGCTACACCCTGGTCATCCTTTTCAACTTGATGTTGTCATTGTCTGTATATGTGTATGATTGGTACCCAAGTTGTTTTTCTTTCTTGTTCCGGGAAAAACCGCCTTCCTTAAATTACCGTAATTATTAAAAACTGAATTGAAGAACACATGAAAAGCTTCTTTTAGAGTGTAGGAATACATAGATGGAATCGCTAGCCCTGTAGCTCAGCACAACAGCGAGGAGCAGTGTACAGGTTCCAGAGGAGTTCTGTGAGATTGAGCACGCCCTGCGCGGTGATGCATCGCGGCGGTTGGGCGCTAGCACGCTAAATTAGCTTTTGGCGGCGGTACGGCGGGGCAACAGATGTGCCTCCCACTCAGTGGCCATGATGAAACTGAACCCCATTCAACGACAACACATGGTGCCGGTGCTACCCCCCACCCCCCCCCCCCCCCCCCCCCCCCGAGCCCAGCCCAAACACTCTCTGTTGTCCCTGCTGCTTACGGGGACACATATAAAGTGGGGACACGAGTGTATGTTGGTGTGTGTGTGTGTTTGTGTGTGTGTGTGTGTGTGTTCAAGACTCAAGAGTATGTGTGAGTGTGTATATTTGTGTGGGGGAAGCAAAATGGGCAAAAGATGGAATAACAGACATCACGCACGTGAGCCTGCATACACTAATGCACACGTGCCGCACGCACTCATGCGCGCACACACATACACACACACACACACACACACACACACATATAATGTGTGATTTAAGACTAACTAGGTCTCGTCGTTGGGGCTGTGCCCTGAATGTTGATCTCTCTTAGTTTTAAAGGCGGAATCACAGCTAAGTGGACTAAAATCTGAACCAAGAAAGAGATGAAGGGAATGTCTAGCTGATCCACCGCTAGATCATCACGTCAACATGACTAATGAACGTTTCTTTTGCGTGGCGAATATAAAACACGGAATGGATCATCAAAAAGTATTTTGACAAAATGGCTTGGCTTTAGAAACAATCCACGTGTCAACAAAGTACACACCAGCCAACTGTCACTGCGCATTTATGGATAAAAGGTTTGTATAATCCATAATGGATACCCACCGTGTGTGTGTCTTCATGCGAACAGTGTGTTACATTTAGAGAACTCTTTTCTCTAGTGTGAATGTCATGTGGAATTCAACGTACATACACAGACGGCATGATATACGCAAATCTAGGAAAAGCTTCGTGGAACAATTCCCAAAACACACACACACACACACACCACGCGCACACACCACACTCAAACCAGCAGAATAGAGAATGTTAACCTTTAGTTTTCACCCTCACTTCTTGAATGTCTTCACATGCACTGGCATCCTGTCCCCACTAGACTGCCCTCACTAAGCTGTCTTCACTATGTTGTCTCCACTAGACTGTCCTCACTATGTTGTCTCCACTAGACTGTCCTCACTATGTTGTCTCCATTAGACTGTCCTCACTAAGCTGTCCTCACTATGTTGTCTCCACTAGACTGTCCTCACTATGTTGTCTCCATTAGACTGTCCTCACTAAGCTGTCCTCACTATGTTGTCTCCATTAGACTGTCCTCACTAAGCTGTCCTCACTATGTTGTCTCCATTAGACTGTCCTCACTAAGCTGTCCTCACTATGTTGTCTCCATTAGACTGTCCTCACTAAGCTGTCCTCACTATGTTGTCTCCACTAGACTGTCCTCACTATGTTGTCTCCACTAGACTCCTTACTAAGCTGTCCTCACTATGTTGTCCCCACTAGACTGTCCTCACTATATTGTCCCCTCTATGTTGTCCCCACTAGGCTGTCCTCGCTATGTTTTCCCCACAATATTTCCCCCATGATTCTGTCCCCACCATATACTGTCCCCCCAATGCTGTCCACACTACTGGGTCCCCACTACACTGTCCCCACAAAGGTCCTCCACACTATGTTGTGTGTTTCAGTCCAGATCCCTAACAGGAGTGCGAGTGACAGCATCCTTAATGAACTCAGCATGATAAATGATTCAGACCCCGAGGCTGCTGGGAAACAAGCTACGTGTGGCCTTACACAACAGTAGAAAGAGACAGAGAGAGAATATTGAGAGGGTGAGAGAGTGGAGGAGAGGTGGAGGAACTAGAGAGTAAGAATCAATAAAGAAAAGAGGGAAGAAATTGAAGAAAAGATAAACGATGATCTCCAAAGAAGAAGAGAAAGAGAGCAAGGGAGAGAGAGCAAGAGAAATTAGAGAGCCAGAGAGAGAGAGAGACAGAGAGCAAGTAGATATTCAAGACAGAAGGTGGGTTGGGACTGATGGAGATAAACCAAGAAAGAGAATAACAGAGGAATACTGATGAGAGAGAGGCAGACAGGAAGTCCACCAAGAGAGAGGATGGATTGGCAACCATGGGATGAGACAGACACTAAAAAAGAGAGGGAGAGTGTAGAAAAGTGAAAAGGTCTCCCTCAGATGAAGAAATGAGGTTAGAAGAGTTAACATGGAGACGTCAGCTTCAAGCCTCCCTCTGCAGAGACCCAAGCAGAAAAATAAACAGAAATATGATCCTCTCTTCTTAAAACCTGACAGAGCTCTTCCTACTCCAAGTCAATAAACCCCTTTCACAGAGGTGTCATCGTTGGATAAGCCACTCATAACATAACTACTTTTATGTACCAGGGAACATGGTCAATGGTCAATGCGTGTTATCTTCACTAGTTTAGTCTACTACCAGGTTCATGAAAAAGAGCAGAACCATTATAAATATTATGATACACCTGTGTTTATCCTATGATGATGCCTCTGTGAAAAGGGTATTCATAGTATAAATATTGCATTAAGCGTGCGTTGCTAGCCTGAGAAAAGGAAAATACAATCTTCACCATAAATTAAAGGCACTCAAGATGTCGCCAAAGCTGATTTACATCTTAAAGACTCAATTATATTAAACTATTGGAAGAATCTAATTTAAGAAGACAATGGCCCGGAGATGAAGACAAGATTAACACACTGAAAACCACGCTGCTGAAAAGTTATCTCGTAATCAATCTTCATTGTCAGCGTGCTGGGAGGCCAGAATGTAAAGAACGCAGACACTGTTAAAAAGACATACTCTAAATGAGTGATTAAGTCTCGGCTCAACAGCAGAAGCACAGACCACCAGCAGAATAACCACCCCACCCCATTCATAAAACCAAACCGATGACAGGTTACAGATGGAGCTAACGCTGCTTCCACAGGGGTCCAATCACGAGACGCATTTTGTCTGAGCAAACACGCCAATTTCGATTTTTGAAGTATACCGGGGCCTCGACAAGCCTTCACACCTCACACAAGTCCTTCTGTACTCTTGCTAAACAACACCTCCCAACCATAACATGTCCAGCCAGCTTCCCCCTGTTACAGCGCTGTTGGAAGCGTATCTGGGTGCGCTCTACTGTTGCAGCCCCTCTGGTAAATACTTGGCCAGGACACTGCTGCGTATTGACCTTTCTACGTATGTCAATACGACTGGCCGCCAAGGATGAGAGAGATGTATGAACTAAAGACAGCAAAACACAAAACAGAAATAGGACTGCGATGATCATTTTTAGCGACTATATATACATTGAAGTGTATAGTCAGGGTTTCTTATGGGGACCCTCATCTTTTCTTCATGGGGTTACTTCCTGTGGTAGGGTGTTCTAGTTGTGTAGAAGTACCCGCCATCAATCTGTCTATTCGCTGTTGTCCAGTGGAATCGCTTTTAAGATTTCAACGGCTCAACAAAAGCTCACATAAAGTGTTTCTGACTGGACGCAAGCGCAGCAAAAAGGGCATGGTAGTCAAGTGGTTCCCTGGGGTGTTTGTCTCCCAGCTGAAAGGATCTGGGTTCGAACCCTGCAGTGTCTACTACGTATCTGTAGGCATCCTCGAGCAAGATGCCCCTTACCCCTCCACCTGCTCATTCATCACCTTCATCTAAAATGAACTGTAAGCCGCTTTGGGTAAAGCATCCACTAAATGACTGAATAGTAAATAGTAAATTAACAGTAGTAATTAAGTAGCTGGCAGCTGTTGATTCACCACTGTCCAGTGCAATCGTTTTTTTAAGGATGTGACTGGCACATCATTGGCTGGCATCCATGATTATGTCACAGTAGACTATTGTGGTTTCGTAGCACAGCGACGGTTCCAAAATATTTTTCTACCTTTTTGCTTGTATTGATTTTCAGGTGCACTTTGCCGCCATTTTTCCGGTTCTCGAAAGCGCGGTGTCAGTACGTGACTAGCTAAACGCTGGCCGTGTTTCACATATTCCCCCTACTCGTGGATCGCTCCTCTCGCTGTTTGACTCCCACGACGGGCTCCATCACTTATTCATGCTGATGGGTTTTCCCTATACACACACACACACACCATCCACTTTTATACACACTCAGCTTTCACCGTAAAAACCATGGTGGGCGTTTCAGTGGTCCCAGTGGAACCGGAGCACCTCTCTCTCTCTCTCTCTCTCTCTCTCTCTCTCTCTCTCTCTCTCTCTCTCTCTCGCTCTATCTCTCTCTCTCTCTCTCTCACTCGCTCTCTCTCTCTCTCTCTCTCTCTCTCTCTCTCTCTCTCTCTCTCTCTCTCTCTCTCTCTCTCTCTCTCTCTCTCTCTCTCTCTCTCTCTCTCTCTCTCTCTCTCTCTCTCACTGAGTCATGTCGGTGTTATCATGGGAATGATTATAGCCTGTGTAACAACGAGGGGAGAACATTGGTCGTTGGTTCAAGGCCTTGAGACCCGCAGTTAACCCCCTCACCCCTGACCCTTAGCCCACCCCTGGTATTCGCAGACATGGTCACATAGTTGACTGGGATGGCTTGCACTTGCAGGCTGGGGAATGAATGCCCGTCCAATCTCCTCCGAGATTAGATTCCTCATCACTATGTGATTCACATTCCAATACGATGAAGAGCGCTATCCAAAGTCATGAGGAGGAAGAAGAAGGTGTCGAATTGAAATTGTAGAGTATGTGAGTATTTATACGAAGCCAAAATGGTCATGCCCAAAAGCTCAAAACACAAACCTCAGATCAGAGCAAGTGGTGGGCTTAAAAAATCTGTTGAACAAATACAAAGAAACAATATAATTTCTGTCCATTTACAGTCATTGCACGGACACAATTATCCAAAACGCCTTACAGTGAATACATTTTTTTAGACAAAGGTACAGTTTGGAGATAGGCATATGTTCAAGGAGGCCTACAGGTAAATTGCTGACATTAGGGTCTCACACCCAGAACCTTTCGACTGGGAGCCAAACATCCTCATCACTACACTATTCTGCATCCCCCCTTCTCTCTTCTCTCTTTCCTTCATTCTCTCCCTCTATCTCTCTCCTTAGACGAGTCTTTGAATACAATTACCCCTATGAATTAAACCTCGCAGTGGCATGTCATTGGAAGGTCAATACATCTCAGATTCAAACACCTATCTGCCAGGGCGTCCTAGCCTAGCCACCATCAACAGCCTCACGTATCAATTACTGTACCAGCGCTCCTTTTAGCATCCGTCGATACGTGAAATCAACCAGAGGCCTGGAGAGAAGAAAAAAAGTCACTATGCCACTCTTCTCCTCTCTCTCTGACATCCTCCATTTTCCTCCTCTCTCCGCTACGCTAATGCATTCCTGTCATCAGGGAGTTGGATCGCGGAGGGTGAGCTAACGCTAAATCTACAGCGACGGCTAGCCTCGCTCCCTGTACAGCTCAACACGAACGCAAACTGTGATAGATAAACAGCATTGGGAATGTATTTATTTTCATTATTTTCAACACTGCCCAAGACAAGTTTGCAGCCAATTTAAATGGGGGAAGAGGAATATAAATAATGTCTTCTTTCTGTTGTTCTTTCCAAAGAAAATAGCGATTACACTTAAAGTTTGAGAGACCAGTCAGTGCAGACCAACGGACAGAACGCTTGTGGAGAAGCAGGAGATGCAATCCAAAACGGACCCGACCAAGCTCTCTGTCGCGCCACAAGAACTTGAACTAATATTTATTGCAACATGTCAACCTGATTCGTGGGCAAGGGAGGGGCCCCAACCAAGGTTTTTAAGGACTTTGCTGTATGAAATATTCAGGGCCCTAGTCAAGCCAACAATCGGGGCACAACCGTGGCTTCCTGAAAGAAGGTAAATAAATAAATCAACAGCTGCTACGTTAAATACAAGGGACGAGAAGAGGGTAGAGAGTGAGTGGGGGAGGGGGGGGGGGGGGGGTTATAAAACAAATAGCCCTCGGTTCAAACGCTCTGGCTCACATCCCAACTGGAGTCTTCACATAGTCTTACAAGAAGCAAGTACAAGTACATGCACCACCACTCCATCACCACTCCACCACCACCTCCTCCTCCACCCTACTCCACCACCATGGTACCAGATGTCGACAACCCCACCCCCCCAGTTCCAGACTCCAACCCTCCTGGTCCGGATGTTTTGACCGAAGGGAAAGAGGGAGGGGTGAGGGAAGAGCATCATGGGGGTGGGGGTGGGGTGGGGGGGTGGAATAAAGGAGGGGGGGGAGATACCTCAGCTGTGAGTTTGGAGAAGAACGAGACTATCAGACACAAGTGTAGACGTGCACACTCTCTTACACATACACACACACACACACACACACACACACACACACACACACACACATGCACACACACCTGGGGTCCCCAGGAAGACTAGCTGGCGTCAGCTAACAGGAATCCAACAAATAAACAAAGACACACACCTCGCCACACACCTCTACACACTTGCCCTACACCCTTAGACGAGTGGTGGTGGTTGGAGCCCCAGGTCGGTACCTTGCAGCTGTCGAAAGCGTCCTTCGAGGAGGGTGTTGAAGCAGATGTTGGAGGTGCTGTAGCTCAGCCAGCGGCCTCTCTTCATGCTCCTGGCCGCGGAGGAGGAGGAGGTGGAGGAGGAGGAGGAGCAGGGGGGAGGAGGAGGAGAGGACGAGGAGGGAGGAGGCGCGGGGGCAGCGGTGTGCTTGGGAGAGGGCCGCTGCCGTCTGGAGGCGCTGGAGGAGGCGGAGGAGGACGAGACGGCAGCGGAGGAGGAGGAGGAGACGACGGGAGTCAAGGACAGCCGGAGACGGCCGCTCGGGGGCGGTCCCTGGGTCGCCACGGCGA
>JACYXH010000638.1:102500-177500 GCA_026745465.1 Lota lota | reverse complement strand
ACATGACGGAAGCGTCACAAACTCCTCCTCCACCTGTTTTTATTTTCTTTTTTTTTTATGCCGCTCACGCAGTTTCAGACCAGAGAAAGCCCGTGTGTGCGTGCGTTGTGTCGTGCGTGTTTCTTTTCTGTGGCGGCGTCAGTTAGACGTGGACGTGACAGAGGTCACCTCATGTAATACAGAAGCAGGGTGGAGCCGTTAGTGTCCCCTCTGGTCTACTTGCAAAGTGCAGGGCTAAATATGAAAGATTCATTGAGTGATTATAGTAATAGTAGCAAATGCTACTCTTGCTCAGTAACATGATCCGACCAAAACTACAATCACTACAATCAGCCTACAACCTGTCTCATCAATTCTACTCTACTGTTTACTCTACACATTTTTGGAATAGGCCTAATCCGTTAAAATTTTAAATAGTTGAAAACAAAAAAAGACATATTTATGTGTATTATTGAGCGATGACAAAAACAGACCAACTCTATGCTATAATCCTAACTTTGCATATTTTATTGAATTGTTCATTCTTATTTTATTCGATACAATTGTGTAATATCCTATCCTCTGCTTCCATGTAACACTGATGCCTTGCCACGCTGCTCTGGGGAAGAGGCCACCCTGTTGACAGTTGAGCCTCTGACACCCTACAGGTCCCCCCTCCCCCCCAGTCTCCTCCTCTTCCTCCTTCTCAGTTGGCTATCAGTGCTCCACAGAGTGTGTCGTTATCAGCGTGTAGGGACGCTCCACCCACCGCTTTATGAGCGGTCCTTATCACTTCATATTCAGGCCCGGGAGTCGGGACGCAGGCCCTGTACAGAAACCCGCCGCTCGTCTACGGACGACGCACCTTTATTGGCCCCGTGTAGAATAAATATGTTACGCGCCACTTTCACCGCGCCGCGCGTAAAATGTATAACGATCAATTCGCATTGTGAAAGGCTATGAGAGTCAGATAATTTGGGCTTTACGAATGTTAAAGGCGTTTGAGGCCATTACACGTCACTTTAAAAAGAGAATGAATGGAATAAGTGGCAGATAGCAGCGTTCTGATGCTCACTGAAGTATTGTAGTCGTGTTATTCCACGGACACGCCAATTTGGGGCTACTTATGCGGCGACACTTCGGCTGCCTTCACCCTTACCCCGGGCCCCTCCCACCCACCCTTATCACAATGCCGAGTTTAAAAAAGGAACTGAATGATTCTGGGGAATATCAATGTAAGGGAGAAGCAAAGTCACTGATAAAGTCTTATTGAAGGGCAGTCATGATAGGAATCTAGCAGGCTTTTAAAAACAGACCTCCATGCTGCTACCGGATGGTATGTGTCCACTCCAAACCAACTGGAAGGGTCACCTTTACATGGCTGCCTTCACAATAAAAGCTCTCTTTCTCTGTCTCTGTCCTTTGCTCTCTCAAAATGTTTTGGATAAATGTAATTCAACTACTAGAGCATCCGGTTTGTAAATAATATGAAATAAAAACAAAAGACTTAAAACGTATTGGAAGGACAGGTGAAGCACAACATGGGTGTTTCAACAGACAAATGTGGCGGGGACATCTTTAGATATAAGAACCTGCTGAATAAAAAATATAACCGTATTGTACACAATAGGCATCACACGTGCTGGTGGATGCTTAGGAGGGGGCGCACATTATTTTGAGCGTGAGGTCAAACGCAGAGGATGAAATTAGAGAGGGGTGTGGTCAATATGTGGTTGACCCAAACGACGTATGTATCACACGCAGTGTGTGTGTGTGTGTGTGTGTGTGTGTGTGTGTGTGTGTGTGTGTGTGTGTGTGTGTCAGCGTGCATGCGTGCGTATCTGTAATTGTAGTAGAAGCAACTGTGTGGTCCAGCCACTAGAACAAATCGGAGATATAAACACTATCGGGACGGGAATCAATAGCCTACAGATGGGATGAGATGGCGGGGAGGGGGGGGGGGGGGGGGGGGGGGGGGGTGAGATGCTCTATTGGGTAACTGCCTTAGGTCCAAAAACCCATATAGACTCCACTTGTACGCGAATCTGCCGATATCCCAAAACTCACCAATCGATATGCATATTAATCGCCTGAAAGGGAAATAAAACTCCACCTGAACACACGGCTTTAATGTGCAAATGTGTGTTTGTTTGTTTGTTTTACACTGAAGGCGTTATTGAGGAATCAATATATGAAACAAATGTGTATTAAGTACCTGTTGTCAAGATATGGCAACGCTTAACCTTTGTTTGGATGGGGAATTAGATATGAGGATGATATTATGGGAGGCGATACGGAATCGATGGTAGACTATTTTTGGGCGACTGTTCACAACAAATGCCTTGGAGCGGTCCTGTGCCAAAATCCAAACACGCACGTGTCCCATTTGGAGAAGTTGAGTGCAACTTGCTCTAACATTGTTTGCATTAAATGCTGTCGAAGACTGTACAGGCCTTTGTGTGTATGAGAGAGAGAGAGAGAGAGAGAGAGAGAGAGAGAGAGAGAGAGAGAGAGAGAGAGAGAGAAAGAGAGAGAGAGAGAGTCAGAGATAAAGTGAGACAAAAAACATCGAGACCATAGCTAAACGGATCGCATATCCAAGATATGGGAGCGGAGCGCTCTTTCTGTGCGCAAGCGCGCCCCGTAAGGGTTGTGTCGTTGCGCGTTCGTTAACATTTTAACAGGTCAAGTGGGGCCTAAATACATTGATGTTGAATAACTTATTAACAATCTTCACAAACAAAAACTTCTCGGACGAATAAACCACCAACAACAACAGTGTCGATCATAACTGAAATAGAGGATGAACGTCGACCTCTTGTCTTGTAGGCCTATACAGTCTGACAGGTGGTTTGAAGTTACTTTCTTAACTTACAAACAACTCCAACCAAATTCCAAACACGGAATCCTTGCCTCTCAGTGTTGAAAAGAAATTGGCCACTGACAAATACTTTTGTTTTGGAACAACTATCATTAGCAGAGGCTTTATTTACTCACTCGGTTCTGGATGTTGTCCGCGGTTCGAAGGTGTTTACGTTAAATCTTCTCCCTGCCAATAAACCAATTAAAAAACAATCCCATTGAAGCACAATGTTCCCGGTCAGAGTAGCGGCGGTCTCCACCAGCCGAGGAGAAGGTCCTGGAAAGGGGACTTGGGACAGGGGGCTGTCGACGCCGCGCGCAGTACGGTCATTCCCAAAATCCAGTGTGTAACCCACCCTTCGTGTTAAAAATAAAGCAGGCGAGTGGTGTACATGATCCGTGCGCGCCGCGGACGGACATTCCTCACATGAGCGGGTGACTCTAAATGGCAGAGAGTTCTGTGCCCCCCCCCCCCCCACCCCCAACACACCCTCCCCACCCCAGGCTGCATGTCACTCTAATCGCACGCACACCACAACCCCCCCCCCCCCCCCCCCCCCCCCCCTCACAAATGTCACTATAACTGTCTATACTCCAACTTTTTCACCCACTCCCCATTCACATAAAATCGTTCAAATGGGCCAAGAACAACCTGAATTATAGTTAAGTAAAAAGGTTTAGAAGTTGGGTTCGCTTTTACTTTGAATTGAATCGATTTTGCCTCACTATTGGTTTCCTTAGAATAGCAATTTATTTTGAAGGGTTGGAACGGCTTACTACTGTTTCGCTGTAAACAAAAAGCAACAACTCACTTTCAAACATGTCAATTGTATTTATAAAAAGAACACATGCTAAAATTGCATGGCAATATCAAATTGGAGGGTTTATAATAAAAAACAAATAGAAAAAGAGATTAGGCCCATCAAAATCGAATAATCATAAATAACAAGGTTTTTTGACAAAGATATAAGCATATAAAAAATAAAGATACAAATAAAAGTACACTTTAATATAAAAAGTTGGTTCCTTCATTCTGTCCCATGGGGATCCGAACTTAACATAATCGTCTTGATTTTTAATTTCTTCTTCATGGTTTCCCGGAGAAAGGCCTCTCATGGCTGCCCCAAACAAGGGCCTTAACGTCCGCCCAAACTGTAAATTGCTTGATTTTGTGTCTGGATCCACTCAGCCTGGATAGCCGGACAGCTTTGATCCGTGTCTGCCTAGTTTCAACAGTGTTAACTAACGTCTCAAATTATTTTTCCTTCAGAAAGGCATCTACTATTTTGTGGAATCAATGATATGAGTAATAAAAAAACCAATATCTTAACACAACAAAACAATACACAATAATACAAATTAAATAAATATAAACTTCCAAAAATCCAAATAAAATCCAAAGATTTGGGGGTAGGCTACCATAGCATAAAAAATATGCTTCTTAATTCATTTAAAATGGCAATATTCTCAGGTGCATAGGGCTACACTAGTTAAATCCTGCCACCTGCATTATACTCACTTTTCAAACTACAGATATCCATGTTTAGTTAAAACATGTTTATTTTTTAGCTACTCTCATTAAGAGCATCAATCTTTAGTCAATAGCTTTTCATGTCGTTATGCATTTGTTATGCTAGACACAAGACAGAATGCTAGCAAACGCTAGCCGTTGAGCTATACAATTCCACCTGCTTCTTTTCAGGCTTCGGTGGAGATAGGTGAGATAGTTATACGTTTAACATGTAGTTTAGATAGGATTTCCCTACAGTAGTCTAAATGTTAGCGCAACATTAGCTACGCAGAGTGCCTAAACTCGCTGGAAACCTTTCCCTTAGTTGTCATACAGTGGGTCTAAAACTACAACAGTCTTTGGCGAGATTGCGTCATTGATTGTTACAAGCATTCAAAATAATACATTGTCGCAGCGCAACAAACAAAACATCTCATTCTGAAGATTGCATTGAAAAAGATACCATCGTACGAAAAAACCTGCATGGGTATCAATATAAAACCAAATAAATCAGTGCTCTGGATAACAGTGACACAAAAAATATTCATTATAAAAATAAAGTCAAGTCAATAAAGTCTCGGTGCAAATTAGAAAATAAAGGTGGGACTGGTCTGGTGTCGAGTGCTCACTGCAACTCGCGTCCTCATTTGTCTTGCGGGTTAGCCCGGAGGAGAGAGCCAAGCTCAGCGATAACAGCCGCATGTCTTCTGGCAACAGAGCTCAGCAGTCTGGCAGGTAGGGACGGAGACCCCAGGTCCACCTGGAGGAGAGAGGAGAGGGGGTGGAGGAGAGAGGACCGGAGTGTTAGGTGTTTGGAGACCAAGGATCTGGCTCCTGGGATTTGGCTCCAATCCTGTATAAACAGGATTGTCATCATAGCTAACTCCCTCTGTGGTTGGGAGGAGAGAGAGCAGAGAGGAGGAGGAGAGGGGAGAGACGAGAGGAGGGAGAGGAAAGGAGGGGAGAGAGGAGGAGAGAAAGGGAGGGGAGGAGGAGAAGGAGTGGAAAGAAGGAGGGGAGGAACATAGGAAGAGGGCAAATGAGGAGGGGGTGGAGAAGAAAGGGGGAGAGGTGAGGACAGGAGAGAGATTGGGGAGCATAGGGGGGAAGAGAGGAGCCAGGAATAAGAGAAATAGACTGGAAAGAGTGATAGAAGAGAAAGGAAGAACATAACAGCACATGCATGAAACACCCTTTCCGTTCACCAAACACTCCTGTCTCACCTGCAGCAGGTACACCACCCTGATGACCTCATGTCCGCCGCGCGTGATTGGCTGAAGGAACCAGGCGCTAGGCATCATCTCGCCACGCACGGCCTCTGCGCTGGGCCGAGGGAGGGACTCCTCGAACACAGACTGCTGGGCCAGCACCTGTACATCCCCCTGCACACCCAGAGCCTTTTTATTTGACCTTTTTATATATTTCTTTATTATTTCACTTTCTGGAGCTGTTCTTTTTCCTGCATTCTTCCCCGTCTCCTTCTCTATTCCCTGTCTCCATTCCTTCAATCTTCTTTGGACTGTTTTTCTCCTCTCCTCTCCTCTCCTCTCCTCTCCTCTCCTCTCCTCTCCTCTCCTCTCCTCTCCTCTCCTCTCCCTTCTCCCTCCTCTCCTCTCCTCTCCTATTGCACAAAGGTCAGCTGTGCAAACAATTCCCAAAATAGCACAAAACAATGTTTCATGTGTGTGCCTGCGCACGTACGCTACTGTGTTTGTGTGTGTGTGTGTGTGTGTGTGTGTGTGCATGTGTGTGTGTGTGTGTGTGTGTGTGTGCACAAGCATGTGCGTGTGTGTGTAGAGCGAGGGGAGTACCTGTTTGGACGCGACGCTGATGCAGCAGAAGTCTCTGGGCTGGCTGAGATGGCAGACCGATGGATTTGTGAGCAGATAAACTATGAGAGAGAAAGAGAGAGAGAACGAGAGAGAGAGAGAGAGAGAGAGAGAGAGCGAGAGAGAGCGAGAGCGAGAGCGAGAGCGAGAGAGAGAGAGAGAGAGAGAGAACGAGAGAGAGAGAGAGAGAGAGAGAGAGAGAGAGAGAGAGAGAGAGAGAACGAGAGAGAGAGAGAGAGAGAGAGAGAGAGAGAGAGAGAGAGAGAGAGCGAGAGCGAGAGCGAGAGCGAGAGCGAGAGAGAGAGAGAGAGATAATTCACTTGGTCACAGCAGCAGGTAGGAACTTGTTAGTCTTGGACATAACAAAAAAATCAAAGAATGTGAAAACCCAAATTAACTGCTTTAATGTAAAAAAATAAAAAAGGTTCTTGATTAACTAATTACATCGTTCAAACATCAAAAACACTTTCAAAATAAATTTCATGCAATTAGTTGACTTTTTACTGATTGGATCTTTCATCTCAAGCTTTTATTCGGCCAAAAATCCCTACAAAAACAATACAACTTTGAACACTTTTTATCTGGCTGTACGTTTCTATGGGGTTTCTGTTTCTGCTCACCTAGCTGTGTGCTGCCATCTAGTGGCCGCGTCCAGGCGGAGCGCACTGCGGGGTTATAGAGGTGGCTGTGGGCGGGCTGCCGCAGCAGATCCCAGAGGTCGGCAAGGGGCCCGTCCAGCTCTCCGGCCCCCAGGAAACCGTGTACTGTAGGGCTACAGGAGGGCCGGTAGTAGGCTTGGATCCCTCGCTCTTCCCCCTGATGCCTATGGGGAAACACATTTTGAGGTTCAAGTTTTTGTTTTTTTCAGGTACAACATGAAGTGAACTGCCTGTGTGATAGCTCTGTGTAGACCGTGCAAAAGTAAAATGGAAATAAACAAACAATTCATAAATTATAATATTAATATAATGTGAGATGTAACGGTTTACAAATATAAGAATAAGGAGAAGATCCTGAAATGACAATCGATTTTGAATTGGGAATTGGTGATAGGAACATTGATTTTCAATCAAATCGGTAGCCCAAGAATCAAAATCGAATCGAATTGTGAGATACCGAAAGATTCACACCCCAAGAATGTTTAAGTAGAATGTAAAATATAACCATAGTGTGAGCACAATAATTATAGAATTTAATTACATTACATCCCTATCATTCTCATGGTTTGTGGTTATAATATAAGGTATTATAGATGATTATACTGTAGTGTAATTTGTACACGCCCACCTCCATCCAGCGGAGGCCTTTCCCAGGAGCAGGTTGGCCGTGTCCGCTGCAGCAGCCAATCGGATCTGCAAAGAGAGCTTCCTGATTATTATTATAAAAACAGCCAATCACAGCCTTATGTAGTCCACATAGAGCGAGTTGATATAATATATGGCTATACAATTTTGATAATTTCATAAAATTAAGATGTTCCGTGAATAAGTGCGATGAGATGTGTAATCTCATAAACATATTTTGAAATCATTTCTTTGTTTGTTGTTGTTTTTTGTTGGCATCCTGGAATCTTTTGAGATTTAGATCACATTGAACATGTTTCTTATTGTAACTGAAAGACACCCCTTCACTTTGTTCAGTATGTCAGTATGTGATATGATTGATTGACAGCTGGTAGAAGGTCAAAGAAGGACAGGAAGTAGCTCGAAGGCGGGGAGGGGAAACCATTCTACCTCAAGCAGGGCCTGGCACAGGAGACCGGAAGCCACGTCCTGATAGGCTGCCGAGATGGAGGAGGCGGAGCCGAAGGAGCTAGATCGCTGGCGCGTGCGGACGGCGGTGGACGGAGAGGAAGTGAGGAGGGGCTGGAACTCGGACACAGGAGACTCAAGGTGGATGTCTAGGACCGAAACACACAGTGAGGTTTGACCGGATAGCGTAGTGGCTAGGTTCTGGGTTCCATCACCAATGTGTGCGGTCCGACCTACGTAAGGGATCTAGGCTTTCTGAATCCGTTTTTCTGAGCTTCCCGATATATATTATGTATACAGTGGTTTCAAAGCTGATGCCGTTGACAGCTTAATTCACAGTTGAACAGACTTATATTTTAACATAAATACTGCCTGGGGACATGTTAACGAAGATTGCAATGAAGGTTGCAACGTTGACGTTGATTTTCATTAGAGGGGCTCTTTAAGCAAGACCTGCTCTTTAATGTATCTGAATTCACTGAAGTCACTATGGTTAAAAGCATTGCTAAATGGTAAAAGCTAGCCCAGGGCAACTACACACAGAGAACGATGTCAATGGTTTGAATTATATTAGAGAGAATGCTATTAAAGGGGCTTTATTATTCACGAGCATGCCAAAAATACCACAATTAAAATATGCTTTTTTACGATTGTTGTATTTCTACATACACACATAAATAAATCATTTCAGTGACATTCCTACCCTGAGTAGACAACCAGCATCTTTGGCTCCTTGAACCCTGAGAGCCACACAGAGGAGGACGACCCCTGACCTTTGACCCCTCATCATGGAACCCTGGCTCCTGTAAAGCAACACAACAAATGCAAAAATGAACACAAAAGTGTTATCTAATTTACCGATCAACTAATAGCCTTGTAAGATATACAGACAGTACTTTAAATTGCAGCCAACTTTAAACCCATCCTCAAGTGATTACTTACAAATCATTATAAAATACAGAAGGCTGAATTCTATTATTTTTATGTTGATGTATTCATCAGCCCTGACCTGTGCGGGTGGGTGCAGTCTGTTGGTGTCCTGTATCTGGGGTGTGTGTCCGCTGACGTAGCCTGATGTGTGACCAGAGGACAGGCTGAGACTGGAGCCGCTGCACAGGGTACTGCTGCTGATCCTGGTACAGACCCGGCCCTCGTCCTGCAACAGCCACGCAACATAGACTTACAGTACAGTAGTACACACATATTACAATACACTCACGCACACAGTGGATCTAAAGCACTGAACACATATGCCATTTAGCGGACATCTTAGAATATCATTCTTCACTTAGAATACCATTCTTCACTTAGAATACCATTCTTCACTTAGAATACCATTCTTCACTTAGAATATCATGCTTAGCAGGAGAGCAGTGGGAATCAAACCCCTAACCCTAGATAGTGTTAATGCCATGCGCTACCAGTTGAGCAACACTGGACAATTGTTACTGTATATTGTTATAATGTTCACATAGTCAAGTTAAATGTGTGTCTCTAATGTATTTATTTTCATGTATGGAAATATGAATAAACACAATCAAATAAAAAGGGAATAAACAAGTATAATTGCTTTTATTTCAGCACAAAATACTAAATCAATATTTAGGCAAATGAAATAAATACATTTAAAAAGTCAAAGTTTCTTCGAAAAACTGTTTCACTATAATTTGTGGAAATCAGTGCTATGTTATGACATGCAATTAAGGGATGAAAGCCACCCAGGCATCACAATTAGGATTCAGCTAATTAGCACACCTGCACCAACCGCAATCAACATCAACCCAAAAAAACATGAGCGTCCCACATGCTATGATCAGACCCACCTTGGTGGCGACTGCTGTGGCCTGCTGCTGCAGCCTTCTCTTCTCCAGCTCTGTGCGCTGGCGTAGCCGCTCCCTAGCCCGCGCTATCTCGCTGCGCGCCTCCTCGCGAGCGCGCCCGTAGTCCCTGAGGAGGTGCTTGATCTCGGAGGGGTAACGGCCTTCCCCTCGTGGAGGCACTGGTACTCTGAGGGTAGATAGTTAACAGAGGGGTACGGGAGCTGAGATAGGACAAAATACCACTTACAGATGTATTGATATTGCTGACCTATAGAAAGTTGCAATACATGTTGATATTGCTGACCTATAGAAATGTTCAATATATGTTGATATTACTGACCTATAGAAAGTTGCAATGTATGTTGATATTACTGACCTATAGACAGTTTTAATGTATGCTGGTATTACTGACCTATAGACAGGTTCAATTAATGTTGATATTACTGACCTATAGACAGTTTCAATGTATGTTGATTTACAAAACAATACTTAACAAAAGGAATGGGTTTTCTTTAATTTGATTATCAATATATATATATAAATATAATATATTAATTAATTAATATAGAATAATATAGAATATTCATCTAACTGTAATCTACTCAAATAAAATTAATTTTTTATAAATAACTCTATTCCTAATTTCCAAAAGTGGGTTCGTCTTGAGAACAGACTCGCAAAGCCGACCAATGAGAGCGCGGGCCATATATGGTCTTACCTGGTGCTGTCTATCACCTCCCGGCAGAGCTGCTGCACTTGATGAGTGCTAGGCCCGCCCACCTGGGAGCAAGCCCCGTCCAGCTGGGTGGGCGAGCAGGGATGCCTGCTGGGACTCAGGCTGCGGGCCCTTCGATAACTCTGGAGCCTTGCCTCTCTCTCCTGCCTCAACCCATCGACGCTTCGTCTGTGTCACATCAACGTGGATAAAACTTGATAAGAATTGATTGAGGATGTGATGATTTGATCACTAGAAATATATGTTGACTTGACATGGAAATCTACTGATCGAAAGAACAGTGGCAATTTTCAGGGATATTCAAGTTATTCTGCTTGGACTTGCACTTTCGTTTTCTGCAATTTGCTGATGTCACATTTGAATTTCCCTCACAGGATTAATAAAGTGTTACCTTATCCTTTGTGCAAATACCAAATTCTATATTTCACAACTCACATCGTTTTAAACAGATGCTCATAAACCATTGAGTATAGTACGTTTGATATTTTTGTCGTTCATGTTTGATCTAACAATAACACATAATCCAGATGTTTACATTCGAACAGGTTTTCAAATGAAGATGTATGGTTCAAACGAAGCCAACGTTTCCCGCTGTCTCACCTGTCGTAGAGCTGCTGTTCGGTGGGAGCAGCCCCTGCAGGCTCCGCCTCCTCCCTGGACGCGGGCGAGAGCATCCTCAGCAGCGTGTCCGTCTCTCCCAGGCCGTAGTGCAGCTTGGCCTCAGCCAGCTCCACCGTCAGCCGGGCAGCGCTGGCCTCCCCCCGGACCGAAGCCATGACCTGCTCCCTCTCCCGACGCAACCTCTCGATCTCCCTCGTTTTCCTCCCCGTCAGCCCCGCCGGCGCCGCGTTCGACCCGTAGCGCTCCGCCTCCACCGCCTCCTCCCACTCCTCCCCGCGGCCGGGATCCGCAGATCTCGGCTGTTGGACGCTCGTCGGCTGCGGAGCACGTTTGTTGGGGCGACACGTGGACGAGCGGCGTTCCGTAGGGCTGTCGCTGATGCCCGACCAGTGGGTGAACTTGTTGTGCATGGGCAGGTCCTCAGGGAGCCCAGCCCGAGGGTGGTGGTGGCCAGGAGGTGGAGGAGGCGGGGACACGCTGGCGATGGGTTTCATGTTGAGGAGGACGTCGGTGTTAGAGTCACTGGGCGCTGTGGAGACCGCGTCGTCCTCCTGAGTCAGGGCATCACTTAATGAGGAGAAGGTGGCGATCCCATCGTGACCGCGGTCCACAGAGTCATCCCTTGGGGGTCCTCGGTGGCGCTCTGTCCTTTGCGTCTTGCGTATACTTCTGTCGTCATGGGGATCCATATCCTCCTGACTGCATACGTCGCCATGACGACCTCTAGGAGAGGGATGGCTCCGTCTAGTGATCCCACTGCGAGAAGTAGAAGTTCTCTGTTGGGGGCTTTTCGCAGAGTCGCCGTTGGAGCTGATGGGGTCGTTGTTGTTCTCTTCATTTGTGATGTTTTTCCTTTCAACATTTCCATCAACATGGGACTGAAAGCCTATTGAAATGATCCTTGGTTCCTTCAAACTCATTTCACTCACGCTTTCCAGTGATGTTGATTCAACTGATTTATCGCCAATTGCATCTTGGTCTCTAACGAATGTGCTTCCTTTTTGTTTTTCTAGGCAGGGTGTACAGTGTTTCCCATTTGACTCTTTGCTCTCGCTAGCACCCAGGGTGACAATGGGTGACGATGCCCTGTCTGTGTATCTGGTCTGTTCCATGCAGCACGAAGATCGCCCGGAATTCACAGACGGGGTGGTTTTTGATAACCTGTGGCTGGTTTGAAAGAATCCATGACCTTTGGTAGCTGCCGTGCTTTGCTTCGAGTTGCTTGAACGAGCAGTTGTTGGGTGACAATGTTTGGATTCAGTTGGTTTCTCCACAGAGGTCAAGCTATGTGAGGCATGATTCAGAAGATGAAGCTCCGTGCTTTCTTTTGCAGCTAACGTGTTTATCTTCAGGTCTGACTTACTCCATTTCCTGTCATCTGATCTGGCTTTTTCCATGACCACACCGGGAAATCTCTTCTCATGGGAAACACTAAGAATATCTGAACCAATCACTTTGACTATCACATTGACCTCATGGGGTTTGGCCCTCTCTGTAGGTGAAGTCCATTGCTCAGGGATCTCTTCAACAAAAGACGTGAAGGTTGTTTCAGTCTGTATGCCAATATCAAAGGATGTATGGGTCCTGGTGGGGTCTTTAAGCTGACACCATGGCACGGTGAAATTCGAGACGTTAACCTTTCTCCTGGGGCTGGGATTGACCGGGGCTTCCCCTGTCCTCATTCCCTGGACATCTCCTAGCAGGTCTGAGGTACTGTGGATCAGCTGGGAAAGATGGGCAGACATGTTCTCCATGCTGGCCCAAGTGGGAGATTCTCTAATGTCCTCTTTGGTTCTCGGAGTTGTAGGAACATGGGTTCTGCTCCTCTGGTGGCGCTGGTTTCTACTGAGGTCAAGACCCGGGACAGTCGTAGATCGGGACCCTTGAGAGCCACCGAGGGTCTGGATGACCCGACACTCAGTCTGAGTGCCGTGTTCCTCAAACGTCCTCCGTCGTTGAGCATGGTTCGCGTTGGCGAGAGACTCCTGCTCTGAAGAGTAGAGCAACATGATCTCGTCCATTTGCCCAGAGCTGTTGGCACTCGGACCACCGGGCACATCATTACACGAAGAGGAACTGTTCAACGTCAGGCTGGCCAGGCGGTTGTCAATACTGGACGACTGTGGACACGACATGTCTGAGATGTCACGAGATGCAGTCCTTCCTTGTTCTTTGTAATCCTCGCCACTACTGAGTGTGCTGGAGAGGCCCTTGTTGGTGGCGAAGGTGCTCAGATGAGAGTTGAACGGAGAGTTCTGCCCGTTTAAGCCATTGTCAACGCTACAGCATCGTGTCATGCGCTTCTCAGCACTGTTCAAAAGCGGAGATTTTGAGGACAGGTCGGCTGCACTTCCAAACACTGGATTCTTGTAGCACTTATGGAGCGATGGGTCTTCCTGCCACCGGCGAACGAAGGGGTTGATGTCGCTTGAGGCAAAATGCATCTGAGACTCCTGTGGTATTTCGGGGCAATGTGATTGGCTCACTGTGAGATATGGCATGGTTCTGTCCTTATTTGGGTTTCTCTGCATTTGTTGAGGTTGTGAAATATGGCTCTTGGGGCAACACTCTCTAGCTGGTCCCTCGTATGTACCTGGATCCTGAGAAGAAAGGGTCTCCACTAGGAAAATACCTTTTGACCTTACTCTAGAAGTAGCTCTATTGTCGCCTCCTGTTTGAATAATCCTTGACTGACTAGACTTTAATTGTGTTGATTCAGGCCTACTGCGATGCACCCTGGAGGGCGTCTCATCGTCCTCGTCTGATGAGGACTGGACAGCGGAATCAGAAGGAGAGGAGGAGTTTGGGTGAATCGGGGCATTGGACCTTCTGAATCTCTTAGACTTCCCCTTTCTGTGCTTGGTGGCATGGTTCCTCTGCTTGGTGTTACTATGTATGGACATGTTGTTTTTTGAAACACCTCCTCCATCAGCACACTTATTCCCCACTGGATTCCTTGGCAGAGTAGCAATAACATGACTTTCGTATTTAGTGATAATTGATGGAACCTGGGATTCTGTAATATTTGTATTTCTCCCCATTGGGTCTGTTGTGTTGTTTTGCACACAGTTGGCAATTATGGAGTGCTCATTCAACCATTTTGCAATTGCATGATTGTTGTTGTGATAATTCATATTCACCACACAAGTCTGAGTAGAGCTATTTGAATGGCTCTGATTCCTTTTGGTAATGTGCCAGTTTCCAGATTTTCTCTCAGTTTTAAGTTCCCTGCTCTCATTAGCTAAATGTTCAGGGATATCTCCAAGTGACTTTACAAAGACACGTTCATCTACTGAGCCACTGCTGCCTTGCTGGTGTGGCACAGACAGGTGAACTCCTCCATCATAGAGCGGTGTCATGGCAACAGAAACCTGGCGGCCATCTTGGGAATGATGACCTGTCGCTAACTCCGAGTTTGGTTTGCATGAATCAATGTCTTTATCCTGACGACCTGAGGCAGAATTTATACCGAGGTGCATTATCTGAGTATAATCAGTATTCCCGTCCGTGGTCACCTTACTGGTGTGAATGTCAGGGAAGATGTACTGAGGTTGTGGGGCATCAGGTTTCAAGACCGGGGCAGCCAGACATGCCTGTCTGTCGGATTGTTTGGAGCAAATATTGGGACTGGCAGGAGTAGAATGACATGTTTCTGCACGTGTTACCCCATCGCTATCATTCAGAGTGGATGGCGGATATGTCTCCAGAGACTTTCTGGTCCCATGTCGTGAGGAAATTCTATCCAGCTGGAATGTGAGGTGGGCCGGGTACTCGCAGGTGGAATTATTAGTATCTGCGTTATCAGAGAGAGAATAATAATCATTTAGTGGGATGTCTGACATTGTCTCAGCAATGTTTGAAGCACGCTCAGTCGCATTCATCACTTTGGCAGGGTTAGAATGTATCTCGTCTTCATTCACCAAAGCATAATTTTTGTTCTGCGTATCAGACCTCGTTTCACTCTGAATCTCACCCTGTGATAGAGAAGGGCATTCGATATAGGCGACCTCTGCTTTCATCTGATCACTTCCTTCATCTCTCGTCTGCGTTTCTCTCTCTCCCATTGGTTCAGCCGCGCCATGGGTGGGGTGACCCGTGGCGGGAGTCTTCTCTGAGGCGTGCGGCAACGGGGCGGTCAGGATGGGACCGCGGCTCTGGCCGAGGTTATCTCCACTCATCAAAGAGGCTGATGTGAGGTGTCCTCTGACCACTTCCGCGATCCGGAGATCGATGGCGCTGCAGATAGCATCCCACTGACGCACAGGCTTCCTCTCTTCTGGTTTACCTTTCGGGTCGACAATACCAACTGACATTCTGAATCGCTTTTCCAAACTGGTAGTTTTATCTCTCTTTCTGTCTGTTTGGATTTCTTCCATCTCTGCAACAGAGATGCTCAATAAGGAGCACATGTTGTTGCTTTTAGGACCACAGTCAGGCGCCGCAACATTCCTGTCAGCCTGGTCCCGTGTCCTGCATATTGGTTGAGACTCTATCTGGGCACTCACGTTAGCATCGTCTGAACCAGGGCTGAGAATGTCCTCATCCACGTCGGGTACTTTCTCTTCCGTGTCACTGTTGTTGCTGATGCCATCGGACCAACCAACCTCCTGCCTGGCAACTTGCGTGAAACAGAACGTTTCTGGGGCCCCTTCGTCGCCCCTCTTCGGAATTTTCAAGCCCCCGACGAGAGTCTCCGTGAGCTCTTTGTTCCTTTTTCTGGAACTTTTACAAACAGATTTAACAGGCTCACGCTCAGAGAGTGCCAGGCCCAGCTCGGAGCATTTGGTTTCGAACATGAGCTGTGTTTTGTCCCTTGGGATAGACAAATCTTTGGTATCAGTGTTCTCGTATGGCTTCACGTTGTTTAACTTTTCTGTTTCATTGAGATTGACTCGTGCATTATCCTCAGTGGAGAGTTCATGGACTACAGGATCTGTATGGGATTCTGATGGCTGACCAGAGGTGCAAATAACAGTCTCAGAGGAATTGGTCACACCGGTAATCTCCATAAGGGTCACGCCCGTAAAAGCCTGATGTAATTTTATTGGCTGATGGCTTGTCAGGTTACTACGGCAAATCTCATTTTCAGCAGGTGAAAGACATTCACTTCTCTCAGTGGCGGGTAATACATCTAGGCATGCATTGGTTAGAACATCTACTGTTATCTTCTGCACACTTTCCAATAGCTTACTGTGTTTTGTGAGTCTTCTGCCATCATTATCAACCTCAGTATCGCCTGTTAACCTTACAACATTCCCTGGTTCTGGAGGTGTTTCAGTGTCTGGAAAATGTGTGTCTGACAAATCGGTTGAAGCCTCGAGGTTCTGATCCTCCATGGTGACGTGGACTCCGTCAGAGCTGCAGGACATAGTGGAGATACAGCTCCTAGACTTGCTCTGACACTCTGAAAGGTCTAAGCTGATCAGACTAGGGCTGCTGCTACTGCTGCTGTTGATGTCCCCTGCTCGGAATAGTGTTTTCTTCCGGAAGGCTGCAGCACATTCCCTGGAGACCCTGGGACTGTCTGCTGCATCGGTGGAAGACCAGGCGTCGGTTAGGGCCAGCTGAAGATCCGGTTCCCTCACGCTGCAGCTGCTCAGACAGCGAGGGCTGCCAGTGAAGCCGGTCCGCGTGTCAACAGGCTCTTCTTTTGGCTTGTGAACAGGGGGCTCCATCGCGGCTCCGGTTTCCACACTCACTATCGTGTTAAGGCAGCCATTTTGGCTCCAATAGGCCTCTGCCGGGCCTCCCTCAGTACTTTGACCGTAGGCATGTTCCGGAACAGTGCTGATGCTAGATATCTTGATGTGCCTAAGGAGAAGATGAGAGGAATCCGTCACCCGTGCGTGCGTAGGCACCACTGTCCTGGTCACCCTAGAGTGTAGGGTGCTGCTCTCTGGTGCCAAGGAGTCTTTGGACATCTGACTGTCCACGCTGTCGCTCTCACTCCCCAGAGCCTCCTCGTGCCTCAGCTGTTCCGCCAGGGCGGTGGCGTACGCTGAGGACAGGGAGTCCATGGAGAGGAGGCTGTCGCAGTCCGACGACCCTTCTTCCCTCTCTGCCCCTTCGTCCTCCACCCATCCAGCCAGGCCCAGCTGCAGTCTCTCCACCCAGGAGCTGGTCTTGTTCATCAGGGCCTCCATGCTATGCCAGCGGCGGTGTTTAACATCCTCAGGGAACGTCTTTTGGTCCAGCTCCTCGCAGGAGACGGTAGTTTTAAGAGCACATTGGTTTCTGTTCGTCATGCCGTCATTCAGGGTCCGGTCTCTGCTGATTTTCCTCAAATGAAGTCTGTTCATTCTGCCGACCGGTTTGGGGTTCCTTCGTCCATTCACCCCTGACGGCGGCTTTCTGAATACTTTGGACAGTGCGGTCTTTAAACCCGGTCCTACAGATCGAGAAAAAACCTTCCGGATTGTTCCGAGCCCTTTATTACTTCCTTGGGGAGTCCTGACATCCAAACATGCAATCTTCTGGACTTTGGGATTTTCGGCTGATGGATCTTTCTCCTTCTCGTTGCTGATTGGCTGTAAAGCAGTCCTTTGCGGTGACTTCAGACTACCTACGGGGTTCTGATTGGTCTTGAAGGTCAGGCTCCGGTTGGGAAGGAGAGGTTTCCTCTCTGGACGTTCCTGGTTAATCCGGGCTGGGGGGGACTCCTTAATAGTTCGTTTGAGGTTTTCAGAAGAACCGGCTCTGCTACTCGCTGCATGATTCTGTCCCAGTGACACCCCGCTGGAACAGCTCCTGGTCCTCTCCCGTGGCAGACACTCGTCCGAAACCCACTTTCTGCCAAAACAATTTCCGGTCCTCGAAGGATTCAACGCAACCTCTGTGGAGCTGTTTTTCTTCAGGTAGTGGCTGTGAGAGGGAAATACAACACAAATGAAAGTATGATCACATCTAAAATATGGGGTTGAAGTCAGGTGTTTCTGCCTTGCATGCCAGCCACAATCGGTCACAACTACAACTATATCCTACTCACCTGAAGATGGGGGGGTGCTGGGGGTAGAGACGTGACAAAATGTCCATCGAGAAGGAGTGGCGACGAGGGTTGCAGGAAGGCTGTCCCCCAGACCCATAGGGGGAGCCCAGCTCCGGGGAGTCCGGGCCCTCCAGGCCGGGCGGTAGGGTCTGCTCCAGCCTCTGCAGCTCCCTCTTGGCCTCCAGCAGGTGCCGCTTGCGAGCGATCCTCTCCAGCTGGAGGTGCAGCCTCTTCCGGCGGATCCGGCTCTCGGCGCGTCGCAGGGCGTGCTTCCTCAGCAGCTCATCCTGCACCACCTTCTTCCTGACCCTGACCAGCCTGGGCGGAGGAGGGTCCGGGACCCAGACCGCAGCACCGTCTTCGGACCCCTGGGGGGCGCTGGACAGTCGCTCCAGGAGGGGGGCCGGCAGGAGGTCCGCCTGCACCCCAGACTCCTGGGTAACCTTGGGAGAAGTGGACAGCAGGCTTTGCTTCTCCTGGAGGATCCACTGCTGGACTGTGGGCGGAGAAGGTGAGACCCTACTTCATTGATCTGGTCGTTGCCTCGTTCCCGCCAAGGTCAACGGGAAAGCTCCTGCACTACATCATTTGATAACGTTGACGGAAACTATATTATCAATGTTGATAATGGCTCATTGATAACTGTATATAGTTTGACATAATCATCCTCAGGATAGGAAATCCAATGAAATGATTTTTGATCAATGATTGGGTTGGTAAAATATAATTTAAAAAAACAACCACGCACAGTTTTGTCTTTTTAGTTTGTTTGTGTTTGTTTCTCTGACCTTCGGCGTGCTGCTGACGCAGGTGAGCCTGCTCTCTCTCCAGCTCTCTCTCCGCCCTCCTCTGCTCCGCCTGGATCTCCTTCCTCAGGGTCTCCACGTACCACTGCTGCTCCACCACCTGCTGTCTGGCTGCAGACTCCTCGCTGGGGGAGAGAGCCGTGACCGACCGGCCCGGAGGCTCCACTCCTCCAGCACTGTGGAAGAGAGATAAGAGAGAGAGAGAGGATGAGAGAGAGAAAGAGAGAGTAAGAGAGAGAGAAAAACGCAGATGCAGCTGACAAATTAGTACAAAGCTCCTTTCAATCCTTTGGACTCACGAAAGTTAAAATCGACGAACAAAATTCGGATTTGTCGAATCACAAGCACATCTCCTCTCACTACGCAGTGAGTGTTCTGCAGAAGTTGGCGTCATAGGGAGTGTTGTTTGGGATAAGTTCAGTTACTAGGCTGGTTACTAAGCAACAGCCTCATCCTGTCCAGTAAACAGCTGAGAGAGGCTGGTAAAATCAACTGCACACACATACACACACACACATACACTGACACACACATGCACTCTCCCACACACACACACACACACACACACACACACACACACACACACACATTTACACTGACACACACATGCACTTTCTCACATCGAATGTACTGTGTACAGGAAATAGGAAAAGATATATGTGTGTTCTCAAAGTGTGTACCTTGAACCAGATGTGATCGGATAGAGTTCCCTGTAGCTGCCAGCCCCGATGGCCTGGACACAGACACATAGAGTACAACCCAAAACGTTATATTTTGTTTCACAAACATCAGAGAAGTATTGACCTCTATTGCAACATTACCCTAAAGTAGCATTCCATTCATGCATCCGCAATTAAAATCTAAATCTAAACTAACAACCCAAACAAATGGATTTATTGATCATTTATAGATGAGGCACTTATGGATAGGATATTTTATTTAGAAACACTTTCATGTCACTAAGAGGTGCATACATCAGAGGGTAAATCTTTGCTGCTAATTAACACTCGACATTGAAAAGAACACTTCATAAACCCTACCATCATAATCCTCATCACCACCACCATTAACAATACCACCATTGTCATCAGCACCATCATCATCATCACCATCAGCACCATTATCAATTCTACCATCATCAGTATCATCATCATCATCATCATCATCATCATCATCACCACCATGACCATCTTCCTCACAATCATTAGCCAACTTCATCACCACCACCACCATCACCACCAGCACCACAACACCCATCATCACCACTCCCATCATAATCACCACCACCACCATGACCATCATCTTCCTCGTTATCACTTTTCTCATCCCAAAACCTCCCAGCACCCTAATGAGCAGTGCTCACCCGTCTTCTCTCCCTGAGGACGGCCGCCTCAGCAGGGTGGTTGAAGCGGAATCTATGGGTGTGTCCCAGTGTGATCACAGACCCTGGGGACGAGAGAGAGAGACAGAGAGAGAGGGAGAGAGAGATAGAGACAGAGAGAGGGAGGGAGAGAGAGACAGATCAAGGGAGAGGCAAAGAGGAAATAGAGGGGGGGAGAGGGAGAGAGAGGAGAGAGAGGGAGAGAGAGGGAGAGAGAGGGAGAGAGAGAGAGAGAGAGAGAGAGACTTAAACTTAAACTTTGCATTTAAGTTGTGCCCTACAGTAACACAGCATCCCTGTATCTGAGGCTGGGTTGCTAGGTGTGTTTCAATGACAACGTGTACTGTGCGAGGCTGGGGTGAATATTCGTAAAATGTTATGCGTGTCTCAGTTTTATAAAGGAAAAACCAAAATGAAAATGGACATTTTATCGTCAACTTAACATTTCCTCTAAAACCGTACAACAAACAGAATATGTTGGTGATTGTCTCACCAGAAAGAGCCAACCAAATGTATGATATATTATACATGAAACATATGGCAGGTTTGACGGGCCGCGGGGGGCGGGGCTTACCTTGAGCCAGCCGGCATGGCTCGCTGACCTCCCTGTCGTTGAGGATGCAGACGGAGCACGCCATTGGTCGAAGTGTCACCACGCCTCCTTCGTTCACGATCTCACAGCTGCCGTCGCTCTGCACCACTGGACACACACACACACACACACACACACACACACACACACATCGTACACACCATAACACACACACACACACACACAAACATGCACGCACATACACACACAACATACAAACACACACACACACACACACACACATCACACACACACACGGTGTACACAACACACACAAGCAGAGTAGTCAGTTAGGAAACAGCTGTAACAGCCAAGCCAAGTGTTCTGAAATCAATTCTCCATTTCATTTGGCTGGATTCATTTTATCTTGGAAAATCTGTAAAACTCAAGTTTATTTCGGTAGCCATGTGTTGGGGCCACATCTATGTCAATAACAACTCTGAACCATGAAGCTTTTGTCGGGCATAAGAGGCTGTCGCAACTAAAGTTTTTATTCCCTCCTGAAAAAAACGATTTATTTTCTTTGAAACCCTAAAACATTTGTGTTTTAGAATTAAATTTTCATGACCATATATGAGCAGCTTTTCACAGTTCTGTTTTGTTTGGAATATGAACAAACAGCCAGTTAATGGACTTTTTCTCCCGTGTTTAAACTCCATGATTAGCATGCGGCACGCGTCTGTGTCTGATCCTGCATGTCCGTGTCACGCTGAGTCGCACTGTGAATGCGCTTTGATGCAGACGCATACTGATGACCTCATCAGTATGCGTCTGAAGGTCACTCCTGTGATGTTAACCTCCAGTGGACTGTGAAAACGATATTTCCCCCTCCATTTCTTAACAGCCTCTGGATAGATCAAGGTTCAGGTTGGACACACCACACTGGTTCACTGGGGAAACGGGAAGTTGAGGTGAACAAAGTTCTACCTATTTGCGCTTCTTCTTGTCGGTTCTGAGGTCCGATGCGCGTCACTCCTTCCTACAACAGAGGAACGATAACATGGCAGTCAAAATAATGTCAAAATTGAAAAAACATGAACGTGAAAGCATAAATCTAGGCAGTTTCCGGCAACAATTAAAATTATCATAGCAGTTGAAATGTATATATTTATATATAAAAACATCTGAAAAAAGTAGGATGTAACCATTTACCATTATAGAGCAGGGGTTTGGAATGTGGAGATTGAACCCAGTACCTTTTGGCTGGGAGTCGAGCACTCAAGCCCCCCCCCCACCCCCACACACACACACACACCCACATACGATCCAAAACACAAAACCAATTTAGGTCAAAAACCAACATTTGTGTGTGTGTGTGTGTGTGTGTGTGTGTGTGTGTGTGTGTGTGTGTGTGTGTGTGTGTGTGTACAGTAACAGCAGCAGTGTGTGAGTGTGCTTGGAATACTTCCAAGCCAATTAAAACAAGCGGGTCGCTACATTCGAGTAGCTTCGCACCGCTAACCTCCCCTCACATATCCACTTATCTGTACGTCGATAGAGGCGGACTGTTTCCCCTCCCGACTAGATCGAGCTGGATGAAACAGCTTTTTAAATATAATATCCTGAAACCCCATGGGGTCCCCAGGGGACCCACCCTTCCTTTAGCATTCAGGAAGTGATGCGATCGCTAAGCCTGCGGGCGTGCCTGTCATTGTCAGAATGAGGTCGACGTTGAGGTCCCTGGGGGAGCGCTCGCCTCACAGCTAGGAGCTTCTTATCCGACCTCGCTTTAGGTATTTAAAGGAAACACAAAAGAAAAGAAAACAGCAGGCGAAAAAAAAAAAAAGGCAGAGAAATTGCCGGAAGAGGGTGAGAAGACAGTAAAAATAGAAGACAGTAGGAACGCACCTTGCCTGAGGAGTTTTTTGTTTGTTTGTTTTTCAAGCAGAACAGTGAGGAAGGTAGGTAGGAAGGAAGGAGAGGAATCTAGAGAGAGAGAGAGGGAGGAAGGGAGGGAGGGAGGTAGGTAGGAAGGAAGGAGAGGAATCTAGAGAGAGAGAGAGGGAGGAAGGGAGGGAGGGAGGTAGGTAGGAAGGAAGGAGAGGAATCTAGAGAGAGAGAGAGAGAGAGAGAGAGAGAGAGGGAGGGAGGGAGGGAGGGAGGTAGGTAGGAAGGAAGGAGAGGAATCTAGAGAGAGAGATAGATAGAGAGAGAGAGAGAGAGGGAGGGAGGGAGGGAGGGAGGGAGGGAGGGAGGGAGGGAGGGAGGGAGGGAGACAGACAGGGAGAGAGGAGTCATTTTAAAACTAGTTGAAACAGCTGTCAGACAGTGTGAAGGAGAATTGTGGAAAAGGAAGATATTGTGGGTGGATTGTACAAAGGTCTGTGTGTGCGTGAGTGTGTGTGTGCATGCGCGCGTGTGTGCGTCCCTGTGTGTGTGTGTGTGCGCGCATTGTGCACTAGGATGAGGAGTAGGAGGAGGAGTGAGAAAGCCAGAAACAGGAAGTCAGAGGGAGCATCAGTCACTACTTCCTATGGGATGTGTAATAACAATAGGATAATCAGCACATTGAATTGTTCTTCCACTCAACAATTTGAGTGGCACATGGATGTGTGCCTACGGTGTTCTGAAACGGTGTTCTGAAACGGTGTTCTGAAACGGTGTTCTTTGTTCTGAAACTGTGGGAGACTGAAAATGTAAGAGGAAGTGAAATATAAGAAAGGCTGTAGAACTAGCGTGAGTAGCTCAAGATGAGCCAAATATGTTCTAGGTTGTTTGCTGTGAATCTTATGCAGCTTGCCTTTGTCCCCTCCATTGAGTCTATTTAGCAAATCATAGATGTATGACAATCCACCCTGATCATCATCATCATTAAGATAATATAGATATTAGATCAGACTTTCTCGATCCCAGATGGGAAATTCAGGAATTATCATTCTACTGTAAAGCAGGTGCTATATATTGTGTTTACCTATACCCATAGATGGTAACATAATTATCATCATCATCCTCATCCTCATTCTTTTGTCAAGCAGGTGTCATCTTTGTGTGAGTTCTCTCATCCTAAGATAGTAGAAGACAACATCCTCATTATCATTTTGTACCCTGATACATTAGATAGAATAGAATACATGATTATTATAATCATTACAATCATTATCACTATGTACCCTGAGGTGGTGGAAGACATTATTATTATAACCATAATTATCATTATCACTTTGTACCCTGAGGTGGTGGAAGACATTATTATTATAACCATAATTATCATTATCACTTTGTACCCTGAGGTGGTGGAAGACATTATTATTATAACCATAATTATCATTATCACTTTGTGCCCTGAGGTGGTGGAAGACATTATTATTATAATTATCATTATCATTATCACTATGTACCCTGAGGTAGTGGAAGACATTATTATTATAATTATCATTATCACTATGTACCCTGAGGTGGTGGAAGACATTATTATTATAATTATAATTATCACTATCACTATGTACCCTGAGGTGATGGAAGAGCACCCCAGTGCTCAGGACGTCCCGGTCCAGGCTGACAAGGTGTGGCTGCAGCGAGTTGACAAGGAAGCCCGCCTGGTCTCTGTTGATGTCCACGCCATACTGCTCCAGCAGCACCCGCTTCTCCCTCCACCCCTCAGACCAGTCCTTCGTCAGTTGCTCCACCTGCCACGGGTGGAGGTCGGATGTGAGTGTGTGTGTGTGTGTGTGTGTGTGTGTGTGTGTGTGTGTGTGTGTGTGTGTGTGTGCATATTTGGTGCATGACGGAGACTAACTAGTGCTATTACAATTTATTTATACTGAAATATGTGTTAGCCTCTATTACCAACAACATTATAGAAGCACTACGACTATACAATCCTTATGTTTACTAGCACGACTACCATAACAACATAGAGCTATCGATAATGTTGGCACCAATACCTTTCATTATTTTATAACTAATACAATAAAAAAAACGACTGAATGAATTCACTACATACTTTTTGAACCATCCAAGTCGCTGAAGCGAACGGAATCATAAAATCCAGGGGCCAAGAGAGATTACAATGGGCCGTCTATTATTCATACAACAACCAAGAACAAACTGTAATATTTAGATTCCATCTTCAAAACAAAATCCAGCTGGATTCCTGTATTCTGAGAGGCGGGTGTGAAGAGGCTAGAAGGAGCTAACAGACTGCCTGTCGGTTGGATACCAGATGTTGCCATAGCAACAGTGACAGGCCTCCCTACGAAATGCTACCTTCAGTTCGTTCTGGAGCACCATGTCCGATAGGTTCCCGTCCCGCTCCTCGCTCAGAGAGGGGCTGAGGTTACGCTGCTGTAGAGAGAGAGACATAGAGAGACAGAGAGAGAAAGATAGAGAGGGAGAGAGAGAGACCGAGAGAGACAGAGAGAGGGAGAGAGAGACAGAGAGAGGGAGAGAGAGGGAGAGAGGGAGAGAGAGGGAGAGAAAGAGAGGGAGACAGGAAGAGAGACAGCGAGAAAGAGAGAGGGAGAGAGAGGGAGAGAGACAGAGAGAGGGAGAGGGAGAGAAAGAGAGAGACTGGAATTAGACTTTATTGGATCGCAGTACTGACTCTTTCAGAATAGCTCATCTTTAAAAAAAGTTGATAATATTGTATTAATGTCATGGGTGTTTCCACGGCGACCTCACCATTTGGAAGCCGAGCAGCATGCTCTTCAGCCGATCCACTTCCTCTCGCAGCTCTCTGATGAGTCTCACGCTGGCGTCCTACAGGGACACCAGAACACAGTGACCAGTGGGTTCTGATCTAACCCCACTTGACTTATTCACACCATTTAGTCATATGCAATGTCAAAAGAAAAGTCTGCTGCTGAGTAAGCAATGTATGATCAAATAAATAATTGTATTTAATTACTAAGACATTATTATCATTATTATTTTGTAGTGAAGCTGTAGAAGTTCTAGTAGTATGACTACAATCCTATTCTGTTCATTAAATTATTATAATTGCAGTTATTCATTTCAGATTTTGTTAACAATTTAATTATTAATAATAATTTGCACCACACACAAACCGTCAATAAAATGTATCGTGACCACCAGCTCCTATTGCAGCGGCCTTGTCAACAAATAAACATACAACCTTGTAGACAAATAAACACAAACAAAAGAAACCGGGAGAGATAATCAGGAGGCTAACCTCGTTAACTCGCGGCTTGTTGACGATGTTCCTCGCGTGCGCTGCGTAGCGTAGCGTGCTAAGCGTCTCGTTGTAACTGCTTCCAGACGGCGAGACGGCTGTAATATGACAAAAATGTGCTTATGCTTATTCTATTATGATATCATACTTTACAGTCTGCAATTAGAACAACACAGAGACTTTTAGCTTTCGCCGTGTGGTAAATGGCAGTTCATGTCGATGGAACCATAGATGTATGCAGCCTTTTTCTCCATATTCATAAATAGGGGCGTCATTTAGTAAAACACATTTTGCTACACGAACAAACCTAAAGGTAAAAGTAATGAGATAAAGACGTTAATCGTGTGAAAAATATAGTTTTGATTTTCTAAATTGAATGTAATGTAAAGGAAACGCTTGAACAGTCAGAGTAACCACTGTCAGCTGGTCTCAATTACAAATCAACGCCTACACCACTATTAGTCTCTCACCCCTGGCCACCACACACACACTAATGGATTGCCATCACACTGAGAAGGGACTTACATTCTTTGCATTGCTAATCTGCATTTCTTTCATTTAACTTAAATAGGGCTTAATAATAGTGTAATGGTGAGGGTAGTGTTCGACTTCCAGCTGCAAGGTTCTGGGTTCGATCCCCGATGTCCCCAGACTGACTGTAGACATCCTTGAGCAAGATACCCTAACCCCTACCTGCTCCATGATGACCTGTGTCTGAATTCACTTAAGAAGAGTAAATATACAGGAACATACCTTTATATTTGTTTCCTGAAACACAGCAGCTTGTCCTGTAATATCAAGTCATATCAACATTGACAAAGAATGGACTCACTGGCAATCATGATGGTCTTGGAGTTCCCTCCCAGACTGTCTTTCAGAAGCCAGGTGAGGACGGAGTCTCGGTAGGGGATGAAGCAGTATCTTCGTCCTCCTCCTCCTCCACTGCCACCACCTCCTCCTCCTCCTCCTCCTCCTCCTCCTCCTCCTCCTCCTCCTCCTCCTCCTCCCCCAGAGTGGGAGATGCTGAGGCTGCCCCCCATGCTCCCCTCCCCCTCGCTGGCCATGCTGTTGATACTCTGGCAGCTGCTGGACATCTGGGAGTTCTGGGCTGCAGTTTGGGGGGGGTCAGTTCGGCTGTGATGGCTAAAGTAGCGTGGTATCGAATCGGTATTGAATGCACTAACTTGTCGTGAATATGCTGCCTCTGAGTGAAGCGCATTTGGTTGACATTTGTGATGAACTAGAGTAGAAAATAGAGACTATCACAACTTCTGCTACTACTTTAAGTACTACTACTACTACTACTACTTACTACTGCTACTTCCACTTTTCATGAAGTTATAAATGTCACAGTGCAACAAAAGCATTATTACCCATGTAAATCTCAAACATAAACAGATCGCTAAACACAAAAAAAATTAGAAATAACCTTTTGCCCATCACGTCATCTCCAGAAACCATCTGAAGATTTGATTTACAGAAAAACACATTATTTAACAGGGAGGTTTGTGTTTACCGAGAGCCGAGATGACGATTCCCAGGGTGACCAAAGACTTGTTGATGCTGGAGCCCTCCGTCAGTCTGTCTCTGCAGTAGTGAGGGTCGGCCCGCTCACTGGAACACACAACCACAGCAGCATGTAAGCTTCACCTGGTCAACATAAACACTTTGGAACAGATTAATGCATGTTGATAGTTAGTTCATGTTAAGTGACTCTCCAAAATCGTTTGGAAAATGGCTTCCACTAGGGGGCGACTTCGTCAATCAAGTCATTGTTTATGCATCCTTACTTGTTTGGATATACTTTAAACCTTGTGGTGGTAACGATATGAAAGCAAACACAGTTCAATCACCTCCCAGCCAAGTCCACCAGATTAATCTTGCTGACGATCTCCGAGGGAAGATTGTTCTCCAGTATCGCCTGTGGAAACCAACCAAGAATTGGAATGAGTTGACCAAACAGTCCAACTAAGCTGAATTCGTCATTTAAAAATAAGCATTGAAAGTGTTTTCTCTGGTGTAAACTGTAATCTCTCAAAAGTGCTCTTTGGTAAGGCATCCAGCTTTTTATAGAAGGGCAAGTCCAATGTGCTTATTCCTCATGTGAGATAAAACGTATTTTTTTTAATAAAAACATTGCATATAGGTACATTATATACCTAGATAATTAAACATAGGTATCGAGGTATATAATGATATAAAAAATGTATAATTTAGCCGGGGCTAATAAAATCCATACAAATTATATACCAGTATGTCTATACATAAACTGTAGGTATATTAAACAAAATATTGCCTTTGTTGGGTATCTGGTAGGATACAAGTAGGCAACATCCACAGGTGAGATTCATAAGTAAAGACATAGAGGTAGATGGCTTTAATTAAAGCCTGCTGATTAATGTATATCACCATGCAGGAGAGAGAGAGAGAGAGGCAGAGACCTGAGTGTACTGGATGGTGAAGATGGCGTGGGATCTGCTGCTGGCCTCATGGTTGTGCGTTGCCGCGGTGATGCGGTTGGCCACGCCCTCCTCCAGCAGGTCCAACGCTTGCTTGTAGTCAGTTACCACATGCTGAGACAGGTCTGGTGGGAAGGAGAGAGCGAGGACATAAAGTAAGATGAAAGTGACGTTCTTAAAATCGAAACATTTGTTCTGATATGAAGAGCACACCGTGTGGATGGCCAGGGAATTATTTGGTTCTCCTGATTAATAATTATTAAATGAACAACAATGCAACCATCAAAACAATAAATAAATAACTCAACGGTTAGCCATCTGCTTTTTACCCATATTCTATATGCACGTGGTATTGTAAGTGAAAAGGTTCACCAAAGAAAAGATTGTTAAAGTGACACCAAAGGGCATATGTTTATTTGATAAGATAAAGCAGTGATTGTTTTAAATTAGAAGCAGACACGTGGCTCTTTCCAACAAATAGAGGCAGGAAGAAAACCACGGAGAGAGGTGGCTGGTGACCAAGAGAAAGACGGAGACATTAATGAGCAACAGAGAGGTAGAGGTTTGTCCGGTGGTCCGAGGCCGAGGGCGACGGATGCGACAGAAACCGCGACACTCAGAAAACAACACTTTTTGGGGGGATGAATCACATTAAATGATATGTCATGTTGGTGCGTCTCTCTCTTTTTTTCTCCTTTTTTTTTTTTACTAAACACACATACACACACGCGGCCTGTTATAGACTCATCCTATCAAAGTCCGACATGATGACTCACAGGCATTCATGGAAAGAGCTTCAAAGAAAAGTAGGCAGTCTAATATGTCAGTTACATGGTCATTCATTAGGTAATGAGGAGATGAGAGGAAAGAGGCTGGAGGAGGAGGAGGAGATGAAGAAGAAGAAGAGAGAGAATGAGAAGAGAGGAGAAGAAGCAGAAAAAAGAGAACAAGAGGGAGACGGAGGAGAAGAACAAGAAAACTGAGAAAGGAAGAGGAAAAAGAGGAGGATAGGAGGAAAAAGTAGAAAAGGGGGGAGACGAAGAAATGGGAGAAGGGGAAGGATGAGAAGGAAAAGACAAGGAAGAGAAGGAGGAGATGAAGAGGAGGAGAAGGATAAGAGAGAGCACTGAATATGGAAGCGCGATGTGTGTGTTTGAGTGTGCGTGTGTGTGTGTGTGTGTGTGTGTGTGTGTGTGTGTGGCAGAGCGTGCTCCGTGAAATGACAAGGAAGTGACCTCACTTCCTCTGGTCATATGGGATTTTTTTCCCATTATACATACAATGACTGGATGTTGGGCTCTTTAAATCCAGATGAGAAAAGAAAGAGAGAGAGAGAGAAAGAGAGAGAGAGAGAGAGAGAGAGACAAAGAGAGTCATAGAGAGGGAGAGGGAGAGGGGGAGAGCCAGGGAGAGAGAAGAGGAGAGAGGGAGAGAGAGAAGAATGAAAAAAAGAAAACTAAGCGAGAAAGAGCAACAGATGAGGAAGATGTTTGGTCATCGGCAGGAGAGCCAGTTCTGGATGTTATTAAGAGTTTTAACTACAAACACCGGTCTAGGGCTGACCGAATACCACGCTGACCTAGAAACCTCCATCATTACCCCAGGATACTCCATCATTAAACTGATGATGTATGACATGAAATACACAGAATATGTTTTAGGTTATTTTCAACATCAGACTTGGTTGTAAAACCAGACACAGGTCTAGGCGTTCTTTAATCCCAGCAGGAATTGGCTTCCTTAATAAATTATAGGACAGTTGAGGATGGCTTCTCCCTTATAAGCCAGAGTAATCGCTATCTTACTTGTAAGCTATGAGCTATTGTTTTGCAGACTAAATAACTAAAGACAATGTATTTATCTATCAAGAAACCTCAGAAATTGACACTTGGCTACTCAATGCTGTCGTAGACGATGGCATATTTCTAGCCAGTACAGGCCACCGTAGTTTGTCTTCCATCGTTGGAATCGGACAGTTGGGGGGGGGGGGGGGGGTATTCAGTTGATTGAAATCTGCAACCTCACTGCTGGATGCCATTCAATCCTACACACTTGGCCTTTTATGTTTGAATTTGACTTCTTGTTGTCCGTTGTATATTGATAGTTTGTCGTTGTAACTGTTGGTATTGATTTTACTATCACTACTAGGCCTATGCTGCAGAACAAACTGCCCCTTGGGGATCATAAGGCTCTGCTGTACACTACAGTAAAGGTAGTGGGTGAAGTGAATGCATGCGAGTATGACAAATGTTTCCATAGTATAACCTTTAACACCAATAAGACATTTACGCTTCAATATTGATGAACAGCGATACGATATTGATCAATCAAGAATACCAAAACCTCAGCCGACACCTAGCTCCACTTGTGGAGCAAGGCATTCAAACGGCCAGGGTTAGGAGTTGGATTCCCCCCATGCCATGGATTGACGCACTCACCTTGGACGTAGGGTCCCTTCTCTGGGTGCTCTCGGACCCGCAGGGACTCTCTCTTCTTCTGCTCCCCGAGCCTCAGCAGGTCCCGCACACGCTCATTGTAGATCTCCAGGAAGCTGAGAGAGAGAGAAGAAGAGGGAGGGAGGGAGGGATAGAGAAAAAACTCTTTAGCTAACTAACGCTAACTGCAATTATTCATGATGTTCTACCAATTTCGGCGACTTCATAGGATTTGGTTGTATCAAGGAAGCTGTTTCTCTAAGGTCACGACCACCGAATTTTCAACATTCTATGCAAAAACTGCATTTTTATGTTCAACCGACATAGACGTTGCCTAAGATGTCTGTCGCCAAAATGCATGGATGGCTACGGATGTCTACCATCACAAACACCATCTTTGAGCAAAACATTTAACACAAAACCAAAACACAGCAGAAGCAGGACGTCCCCACCTGATCTCCACTCTGCTGGAGTTCTGTTCGTCCGGGAAGATGTCCACGGACCTGAAGAGCCCCTGCCAGGGGGAAAGACAAGGGAAGCTCAGTTATGCTATGGATAAAAGCTACGGTGCAATGTTTCAATTACTGTTTGTGATTGGCTTATGCTTAAGTGATGATGTCACTTGGTGACTGTCATCATGAGCTGTGTTTGGAGCTGTACTTGGGTGTTTGATTTCAGCTGTTGGTTGTAACTCTTCAATGTAAAACTAGCGATGGCATGCTAGTTGACTTACCTCACAGATCCGGGGGGTCAAGCCAACGGAATCCTGGCAAAGGAAAAATAGATTTGACTGTTGTTAACTTTATTGACACAGTGCGTCCAGAAAAGCATTCGGAATAAAATTGTGTTGCAATGGTGACATAAAGTTATTGCCACAAACAATGGGATTATTATATTAATGCTTTCTGATCCACTCAATCAAGCATTACTAAACAGTTTGATTGGTTGAAATCAACACTAGAATCGCTATAGTGCTTTCTCCATATCCTTGAGTGCCAAAGACATTCAGTGTTTGTGTAGAAAAACATAGTGTAAATGAGCTAAAATGGGGCCTTGATAGTGTAGTGGTTAGCATGTTCTACTCCCAGCCGAAAGGTATGTATCTGAATTCACTTTAGGTCTTGGTTAAAAAGAGTATCCTAGACCAGTGTATAGTAATGACTGTATTGTAAAATCATTGGGTTGATGGTGAGCATGATGTGGGCCCCTCACCTGAGAGCCCATCATGGTGTAGGTCTTCCCGGAGCCAGTCTGGCCGTAGGCAAACAGACACACGTTGTAGCCCTCAGAAGCTCCCGCCAACACAGACACACCCAGGTCCTGGAACACCTGGGTCAGGACACACACACACACACACATACACACAAACGCATGCAGGTGCACACACACACACACACACACACACACACACACACACACACACACACACAAGCAGACACGCATGCACACACATGCACAGACACACACACACAAAGTACAATCATTAATCACCTAGTATCACCAGAGGTGCTAAAGTGAATTTGCAGAACACACACACAACATGCATGAATCAGTCAACAAAGCACACACATTTGTGTGATGAATTAGCATTAGCTTAGCTCTTTACTGGGATAACCACAAAATACATAAACCATGCAACGTTATTCAGTAAACAAGCTACTCGTGTTCTCATGGTCGGTTTTCAGCCACAGGGAAGGCCCTTTGTTTCCCTATGCGTTGTGTTTGACCAGTGGGTGCTAGGCGTTCTCCACAATAGCGTGGATGGGGGCCAACAGTGGTGCTAAGCTCTGTTTTTCCTGCTGAGCTGGTTGGGCCAAGGTGCTTATGGGATACTCACTATAACACAAGCACCCAAGTGGCAAGTGTGAGTGTGTGTGTGTGTGTGTGTGTGTGTGTGCGTGCTTGTGCGTGCGTCTGTGTGTTTGTGTGTGTGTGTGTGTGTGTGTGTGTGTGTGTGCATGTGAGGTCAAAAAATGTGCGGAAACTTTCAAAAACCACTGGTTGAGAAAATAAACCTCTCAAGGCGACCGGGGAATCAGAGACTATGTGTGTGTGTGTGTGTGTGTGTGTGTGTGTGTGTGTGTGTGTGTGTGTGTGTGTGTGTGTGTCTGTGTCTGTGTCTGTGTGAGCTTGATGTTGTTTTAAAAAAATATTTATTGATAAAGGACACTGAAAAATCACTAAATCTTAGTTGAGTATTGTAGACTATATACACATATACTGTACACTCTGGTTCTCAGACTGGGAACACAATCAATTCTCTGATCAACCCTCAAAACAACAAATCCTGTTCACTCCCAGGCCCAAGAACCAGGTGACCCCTCCCTCCCCTCTCCTTCCCCTCTCCCTCTCCTCCCCCACCTCCCTAGTAGTCTCAAGTAAACACTGGCTTAAGAACAGGAGCAACCTGATTCAGGCCAGACCCTGGACGCTGCACATTTCTCTCCCCCAGAACTATAACACACCCTGGGCCCGGTGTGGGGTTCCCCCCATCCCCTCCCATCTTGGGCCCCCCATCCTGGGATTATGAGGACCCCAAGTAAGACCCTTCAAGGTAACCATCAGCACCTGACTGGATCAAGCATGGGAAACACTTTGCCACAGATGGCAGCATTCCGCCATCTGTGTTTGGCTTGTGCACGTGTACGGACTCTGTGTGTATCTGGGTATGAGTATGGTTGTGTGTGTGTGTGTGTGTGTGTGTGTGTGCGGTATTGTGGTTGTTCTTGTGCACACGGGGTTTGTGTTGGGGTCTATGTGTATTCTTGCATAGCTGGATGGACAGTATCCATGTGTGTGTGTGTCTGTGTGGGTGGTTTGTGTGTGTGTGTGTGTGTGTGTGTGCGTGCGTGCACACGTATGGGCGTTTAAGTCTGCATGTGTTGCAGAAGAATTGATGTTACGAAACGGACCATGGGAGAGTCTGGACCTGGTCTTGTGTGTATCTAGTATCTAGTGGGAACAGGGTTTTAGTTGGACACGTCTGAAAGACCCCTTGGCCCCCTTGGAGTGTGTGTGTGTTTGTGTGTGTGTGTGTGTGTGTGTGCATGTGTGTGTGCACATGTGTTAACATATTTACCTATTAGATTCATCTGAAGGCTTGTGTAACAGTCTGTGTTGACATAGTCGGTGGGGGGGGGGGGGGGGGGGGGGGGGGGGGGGGGGGGGCGGGGGTTCAGTTCACACAGAAAGACTCTGACGCTGAGACACAAAGTACTTCTACAACCACTTTTAATCAATATAAAACTCTACCACTTTAGCAGACATTGTACACATAGCTAGGTAATGTATACATCAGCAGTATTCTCTTGTATAGGAAAATAACTAAGCGGAACATACCCCTTGTTTGGACCAATCAAACAACCAATAACCTTCTACATAGCATCTGTTTTGTGACTAACCAATTAGACACCACTGTATTTCATCTGAGCTACGTAGCCTAGCCACATGCATGCGCCCCTCCATTCATGACCGTAGCCCAGTAAAACCCGCTGCTGTAACAGCTGCCTTAGGATATGACCTTATAAATCACCCCTGCACACACTGTGATCCGGCTCACTTTGTTGTCCCAAAGTCCAGGAGACAAATGTGTCATGTGACCTTTAACCTCTGTGAAGTTCATCTGTCAAGCAGCAACACCTGTCCCATTTTATATGACAAAGTCAAAAAATATCAAAAGAACAATCAGTGAATATGTGGTAAAGTTGTACCAACAATGAAAGGTAAAAGCTTGGGTAGCTTGGGTTTTAGCATTTCTTTGTCATATTTGTTGAAATTCTTACATCCTTCCAGACACTAACCACCAAAGAAAATGCTTGACAAAAAAAAGAATCAAATCCGTGCACTCATTGCGCATGAACAGAGTCTTCCACAAGGCTAGGCAGACCTATTGCTAAAGCTAGCAAGCTACTCATGTGTTTTGGGGAGCGGCCTTGGAGGGAGGCCTGAAGGGAGGGATTGGATATTTATTCATTTTTGGTTGGATGCTTTCAAAATCTAGCTTACTCTGGCTTGTTTCTCCAAATTACCTACCATAGCTTTAAACAAACAAACAATAGATACATGGAAGCCAAAGCCAGATTAGAGCCGTATGGATGTTCAAACAAACAACCATATGGCTCTAATATGGCACCTAGCACAAAATCCTGGGATTGTTCTCGGCCCTACTTGGCAGTCCCTTCGAATAAACGCACCTAAATAACTAATTACAAATGTAATGAAGTATGATCAAATGAGACCAATCACAGCAGGATGTTCTGCTATAACATAGTAGGTGTGGGGGATGCGAGATGAGTGACGGCTGTCACTGAAAAGGATCCCCTCCTGCAGCAACATGATTGGTCGAAACAAAAGTGAAAGAAAGAGAAACGCCCCGTTCACCCAGATTTGAGCTCCTCTGGTATACGACTTTAGATGAATCTAAAGACGAACTAATCTTGTTCGACTAGGCCATCACAGACAACCACAGCACCTTGCAACCTAGTTGCGTCATATTTAGGGCCACCGGCACCACTGTGAAAATGTGTCCACTCCAGTACAAGTCTGGACCCACTAACTGCTGGCTCGATGAAGCTCAAAAAGGCAAGACAAAGAGCTTCATCCTCATCCTACCACTTAAAACAGGCAAGACGGACCCACACAGAGAGCCAACACAGGCCTTGTTAAACACCGACCCCTCTTAAAGCACACTACGGGGGCTCGGAGAGGACAAAAGGGTTTACTCACGGCTCAGCACAAAGAGCAGGAACTTGATGTCCGTCGTTCATCCGTTACAAGACACCCGTCCACTACACACACACACACACACACACACACACGTGCACACACGTGCACACACACACACACACACACACACACAAACATGCATGCACGTGTGCACACAGACTCACATACACACCCACACAAACAGACACACAAGCACACACACACACAAAAACACACATACACACACAAACCTGCACTCACAAACACACACATGCGCGTGCGCACACACACACACACACACACGCACACTTTCTCCCTCGTTCTCTCTATCTATCTCTGTCGCTCTCTAAATTGTCTGCTTTGAGTCTGCTTTGGAAATACTTTGAATGAACTGTGGCAGAACTAAACCACACTTACAAGTACACCCCCCCCCCCCCCCCCCCCCCCCCCACCCCCCCATCCCAGAGTACAGACCCTGTACTTTAGTTTGACCCTCCTGAACAGCATCAAGCAGGGGAGGACAAAAGGCAGGGAGGTTTGTATGAACTGGGTCGCACGGGGACCGGCCTACGTTGAAACACAGAGTAGATTAACGATAACATCGTATATTGTGTGTCATTAACGTCACGTCAAATTAAAGACATTCAACCTGATCAGCGACACGTGTCCTGCCTCAAGCACACACACACACACACACACACACACACACACACACACACACACACACACACACACACATCCACGTAGACAGACAAACACACATACACACGCACACACACATGCACTGACAGACAGACACGCACACGCGCACACATACACACGTTCAACCTACTTCACAGCAATACAGAACAACACAATAATGGGGGGGGGCGGGTATCAGAGTATTTGGAGTAAAGGAAATGTACTGTATATGAAATCCCATTCAGGTGGTTCATTGCTCAATCTAGTATTATATTAATGTCTCTGGTGTCCATGTCATTGTAGGGCAGCAGGATAGTGTAGTGGTGGTTAGGGTGTTTGACTCTCAGACAAAAGGTACTGGGTTCGATCCCCTACAGTCTACAGTCTAGCCGTAGGCATCCTTGAGGAAGATGGCCAGCCCCTAACCCCTACCTGCTCTGCTCATTTATGAATCTATGTTTCTGAATCCACTGTAAGTCTCTTTGGATTGCTTAGTAGTGAGAACAGAGGCAAGGGTATTTCAAATCTTTAAGAAAAGGTTATGACCTTCTATCGTTTTTTTCCCTTTAGCTGCTTTGTTACCTCAAAGGCTAATTCAATAAACCGATGTGGACGTTGTAATATTTTCTTTCACAGGGATGTTTTTGTTGTGCATATCTCCAAGGATACTTTGAAATATATCTGAGAGCGTGAGAACCGAGAGAGAGAGAGAGAGAGAGAGAGAGAGAGAGAGAGAGAGAGAGAGAGAGAGAGAGAGAGAGAGAGAGGGAGAGTATACAGTGTTAGTATGTGTTTCACCATCCCCTCTATAATAGCATTCTAGTGCTATATTTATATTATTAACAAAAACATAATACTATAATACAACTAATACTACAGAAATAATTTTTACATACCCAACCTGGACAAACAGAGTCTTTCTTTAGTAAGAGAACACACAGGGTGCTGAACAGAATGGGGCAGAATATAGATTACATTGTTGGCAAGGAAGCCAAGGTCAGAGCCACCAAGCCCAAACATGGAGGGAACAGGAAGGAACGGACAGATTTAGATGTCAAAACAGAGGACACTCGCTGCTGTCCAGCCAGTGGAGGTTAGAGTTAGATATACAGTATTTGCCTGGCGATAAGATATATATGTTTAAAGTGAAGATGTTGTTTTGATACCATTGGCTCAACCAGTGTTTTCCTGTCAGAAAAGACAGAACAGAGCAGGATTTAGTAAATGTGTTACTGCAATCCCCAATCACAATGCCACTTGGAATGGGATGATACAATATTTATAAGACAAAAATAACCAGCTTTGCATGTCATATCTATTCCTGGTTGTAATGCACAATCCCTCATGTTCTTGATAATGTCCTATCCAGTTCCACTGGGTCTATTGGCAAATCAAAAGCTCTAACCAACTCGTTTGAGTCATTTTAGTTTGTCTATCTATTACTATTGAGTCACTCAGTAGACATTTATCCAAAACGACTTGCAGTAAATTCAGATACATGCCATTCGAGAGCAGGTAGGGATTAGGCATCTAGCATTGTGGGCATTGGAGATCGAACCCATATCTCTTATTACCATGGGAAGTTTGCTGAAGGGGAACAGTGTCAGTATTTAGACTGAATAGCATACGCCTGGCGAACTTGATAGTGATCAATCATGAAATACGCCCAGACTATGACAAATGTGTTTATCATGACACGCCAAGTTTATCTAACTAGCTAACGTTGGAAGCTGTAAATACCTTTTTTTACACTCACTTTTTTGTGTGTACTGGCTTTGTAAACAGCAAAAGGCAACACAACACTGTAGAATTGTATACACTACTGCCGTGATATTTAACAGAAACATTAGCCACACATATTAGCCACAAACTTTAGCCACAAACATTAGCCACACAGAATGAAGTAATGCAGAGCCAGATAACTCAAACTTCAATCCCAGATTTGGCCACTGGGATGCTGGGTTGGAACACAGCTCTATAAGGGGGGGATGACGAATGGCTGACAAACAAGGAAACAGCAGAGTCAGGGCCAGAGATCCCGTTGGTGATAAACTGTTTGGTGTTTGGAAAACATGAGAGAACACTTTACAATGGCAGGAGGGCCGTAGAATCACAAAGAAAGGGAAAAGCAAAGACAATAAGAAAAGGTAAAGACCAAAACAACGTGAGAACGAGAGGAAGGGTGGAAAAGGATAAGAGGAAGATGGAAACACAAGAAATTGTTGACAACAGTGACAATAAAACTACCAAATGGTGAGGAAAGAGAGTTGAGATCGAAGGAACATGAACTTGAAGGATAGGGGGGACAGTGGTACAGAAACGCGAATCAGATAGAAAGAGATAATAAAAGAATGAAAGAGGAAAAATGGAGGAAAGAAAGCTGTGAGAAAGGGAAGAAGTGAAAGAAAGAAGTGGGAAAGAGAGGGAGAGATGGGTAAGAGATAGAGAGAGAGAGAGAGAGAGAAAGAGAGAGAGAGAGAGAGAGAGAGAGAGACAAAGAGTTATGTCTTCATGCAGTCAGTAATGACTTCAGTCTATTGGCTGTGGGGAAAAAGACTGATCTTATACAGGCTTTTTTAACGGCGTGTGTGTGAGTTTGAGTGAGAGCGAGAGAGAGAGAGGGAGAGAGAGAAAGATAATGAGAGAATGTGTGTGTGTGTGTGAGTGAGAGAGATAGACAGAGAGAGAGAGAGCTAATGAGAGCGAGTATGTGTGTGTGTGTGTGTGTGTGTGTGTGTGTGTGTGGTGTGTGTGTGGTGTGTGTGTGTGTGTGTGTGTGTGTGTGTGTGTGTGTGTGCGTGCGTGCGTGCGTGCATCCGTGGGTGTGACGTGGACAGTAACGGTTGCTGTGGGTCGTCTCAGCAGAGCAAAGCGCTCCTGCCACATTTAAAAGACATCAGCTTCTTTAACGACGCTGACGTCACCCGCTGGGACCAGACTCATTCCCCCCCCCGCACTCGCAAATCAACTGCAAAATGCGAGAGCAAAAAAAAAAACGGAAACAGACAGAGGTATTTCAAATAGTTATTTCAGCTCTCTCTCTTTATTTGCTTATCTGACTTGCACATTCTTTGTCTTTTACTTTGTCTTGGTCCAAAGTACATGATTCAATTATTTATGTATTTATTAATGATAATGATCAATGCTCACTGTAAATGTTGTAATGTATCCCAGTCTACTTACTATTTGTTGATTGTTTGTCTATGTTCTGTCTATCTTGTCTACATGTTTCAGGTACTTCTGAAGCTACTGGCAACTTCTCTCTTTGCCTCTACCTCCCTCTCTCTCTCTCTCTCTCTCTCTCTCTCTCTCTCCCTCTCTCTCTCTCTCTCTCTCTCTCACTATCCCTCTCTCTCTCTCCCTCTAACTATTGGTCTCTCACTGGACAGCTGCAGAAAGCTGATGTGGTCCTTTGTTTCAATCCCACGCTTTCCACTGGGTCTCTTCATATCTCTCACTCCATGTCTCTGTCTCTGTCTCTCTCTCTCTCTCTCTCTCTCTCTCTCTCTCTCTCTCTCTCTCTCTCTCTCTCTCTCTCTCTCTCTCTCTCTCTCTCTCTCTCTCTCTCTCTCTCTCTCTCTCTCTCTCTCTCTCTCTCTCTCTCTCTCTCTCTCTCTTCCAACTGGGTCACGTAATCACACAGAGAGCAGACCAGCTGGGTCCTCGGAAGTAAAGTTAAACGCCTTCACTTCGACGGAGAAAACAATAAAAACAAAACTTTCTGGCCCAGGCCAGCCCCCAGGAACCTGAGTGGGCGAATCCCAGTGTTGAGAGTCAATTGTGTACAGAAATGATTATGTCGAGATAATTATGTGAACAGTCATTCCAAAAATTGACCCACAACAAAATCCTCTCTTGTGAATCTTTGCGTAGCTCGGGTTGTATTTAGTTTAGGTTTATTCAACTATGTTGGCTATGCTGGCTCCATAACGTTAAGGCAGTGAGCCCCTGAGCTCTTGAGGGTAGTTTGTGATTCTCAGTAAGCTAGCCTGTCGCTTGTTTTCCACCATGTCATTAGGAATGCATAGCATTAGGCTACGATGCTTAAACATGCTAATGTGTAGAGGAGAATGTGAGGACAGTAAAGGGAGCTGAATTCTACAAGGACAGGGAGACAGACAGGATGTTGTTTGGCCACAGTTCAACAGAGCTCCATCTACTTTCCAACCTACTTTCACAAAATTTGTAGGTCAAATTAGCATGGGGGAGGGCGTGCAAGGCTGTTAGAGGAGGGAGGGAGAGCGAGGGAGAGCGAGGGAGAGCGAGGGAGAGCGAGAGAGTGCTGCGCAGGCCAAAGAGATAGGGCTGCTAATAATTATACATGCCTGCCTACACATGGGAGAGAGAGAGCGAGATAGGTAGAGAGGGGTGGTAGGAAAGAGAGTGAGAGAGAGAGAAAGAGAGAGAGAGAGAGAACCAACCCCCCCCCCCCCCCCCCACACACACACACACACACACACACATACACACACACACACACCTGGCTCTAGTTAGGAACCAAACAGCCTGAGTTAATCGGTAGTTCTATACATTAGATGGTCTGCCATCTTTAAATGAGAGAGGCTTACAAAAACACTGGATTGGGTGTGACAAATACAAATACAGAATTACTTTTCCAGCCTTTAGAATGGTGGGAGTTACAACAAAACTCCATAAAGGAAATTCAGCACCCAAAAGAGGAATAAAAAAAATGGACATGAATGATTTTAGCGGGACTACGTGTAGTGTAACATGCATAAATCACTTTAAAATGCTATATGCTTTCAATATATGAACAGGCTGTAAATAAAGTTAAAAAGTGAGACTTTCCCCGACTCTCTCTGCTGCGTAGAACAGCCTGTGGGCTGATCTCTATTATATCTGCCTGTTTTGCCAGGAAAAAGGAAGGTAGTGACATCTCAGCGCAGATAATGGCAAACATGTCTGTTCTTTCATAACTTTTTAATTTGTATGTTTATTTATGATTATAAGTAACATACATTTATGATTGTTATCGTCTCAACCCACAGAGCCTGCACTCCAGTGCTCTGAATGCACAATCTTGAGCAGGCAGCAGTTCACTTACTGGCCAATGGGGTCAGTGATGAGAAGGAATTTTTATTCTTACACATAGTTCCTTAAAAAGTACATTTTGTAATACTTTGGTAAAGTAGTCAAAAGACCTCCCACATTTAAAACACCATGTGTTATCCCCCACTGAACTATACACACACCGTCTTTTTGCCAGGCTGTGGTACTTTTTAAATTGCATGCAAGACAGGTGGTGACTGTTCCCATCTGGTTTAGTTTCATTTCTCTGTGGGGTTTTTGTGTCTATATTTCGACTTGTACATATTTTAGTATTGTTATATTTAGCGTTTCTTTCTGGGTTTCTTTGATAAAATTACTTGTGTTGTTCTTTTTAACGCTTCTGTATACAATACTAACAGCATGGTTGGCCATGCAAGCAGATTTCTTTTTTATATAATTTTTTTCTAGGCTTTTCATAGACATGAAAGTGGGTTAGAAGAGAGATGGAATGGCATGTACCACATCATAAGACCGCAGGTGGGAATCGAACCCACCTGGGCGTGTTGCCCAGGTGGCTGGAGCACTAGCGGGTTGCGCCACCAAGCAAAAGGGAAGTTCCATTGACATACAGACCAATATACACACAGAGCATGATCATGTCAGGGGGAAGTCTGTGGACAAAGGGTGAGGGATACGGAGCGAGAGAGAGCGGAAGGAGAGAGCGGAAGGAGAGAGAGAGAGAGAGAGAGAGAGAGAGAGAGAGAGAGAGAGAGAAAGCGAGGGTGCATGAGAGACAGCACGAGAGAGTGGAGAGATGGAGGAGTGGAATCAAATCAGGGGAACTCTATGAACAGAAACCAAGTTAGAGAGACAGAGACGAGAGAGAGAGAGAAAAAGAGAGAGCGAGAGAGGGGAGGGATGAAGTGGAACTAGAGGAAGGGGGAGGGGGAAGGGGAAAAGGGACAGTAAAGAGTTTTTTTTGTTCTTTAAAACTGATCTGAATCCTCAGTGGTGACGCCTTCACTGTGAAATGTAACATGAAAAATGAGCTGGTGAGCAAGGCAGCTGGGAGTCTGGCAGCGAGCATGTGTGTGTGTGTGTGTGTGTGTGTATGTGTGTGTGTGTGTGTGTGTCTATTCCTCCACTTCAATTCTTCCTTCTCTTTCACTTTTCCCATCTCTTCTTGTAGGCCTATCACTCACTTTCTAACACTGCCATTAAAACTCTGTTCATTCTCCACTTCCTCCATGGATTTTCTTGGTCATGTATGTATGCATGTCTTTTATGTCTGTAGTTACTAGTCCGTACGTTGTGCTCTTGACTGTAGATAGAGCAACCGCGAGGGGGGTCACAACAGATGGCAAGACAGCGTCACGACAAATAAGCCCTATGTAGGTGCTGGCGTTTCTTAAAAAGAGTTGAACCATGAAACACCCTCTCTCCTCACCTCATAGAGCCTATTATATTTCCCGCTGGTATTACATGTCAGGGTAGGGGGGAGTGTGTGGGGGGTGGGGGGGGGGGGGGGGGGGGGGGGGCGGAGTTTGTATAAAACCATTTAAATCCCGGTAGTTAAACGCCAAGTCCCTGCTTGTGAAGCCTAAGGTTCAGAGAGACCTACTGCCGTTGCCTACTCATGTGGGAACCACCGACGCAGGAGGAAGTAGCTCCGTTTTAAACTCTCAGGAAAACCGCCGCACCGCACTGTGTGTTAAAAGCCCTTTTATATCAGGGTACAGGCGAGGTGAGGTTTGTAAAGAGAAGACTTCAAAGGAACACGTATGGACACGTGTGATGAAGACACACACATGCACACACAGGAGGGAAAACACACAAAGAACACACACACATCGGAAAAAATAATAATAATACATACACAGAAAGAAAAATCGACATACATTCACACACACACACACACACACACACACACACACACACACACACACACACACACACACATGTTGAACAAACATACAAGAACATATAAAAACATGTGAGGAATACACGCAAAACTCAACAATAGCAAATACACAAACCCATGGGGAACACATATACACACAAATGAAACATGGCGCTCTCACAGTGGGGGGTAGAGAATACTAAGGGGGGATGGGGTGGGTGGGGGGGGGTGTAGTGGACTATAGAGCAGCATATGGATGGGACGGTAAGGGTTAAATCCAGTTTCTCCTTGTTGGGTTTCCACTGCGGGTTCAGAACCCTCTCTGCCCCATGGGTCTGCACAGGAAGTAGATGGCAAGTCCTCTCTCTCTCTCTCTCTCTCTCTCTCTCTCTTCTCTCTCTCTCTCTCTTCTCTCTCTCTCTCTCTCTCTCTCTCTCTCTCTCTCTCTCTCTCTCTCTCTCTCTCTCTCTCTCTCTCTCTCTCTCTCTCGCTCTCTCTTTCTTTCTCTAAACTATGAACAGTTACATACAGGCCAAGACAGCACTTAACGCTTCAGAACTTGATATTGAAAACTCTGAAAGGTTGTGACAGATAATCAAATTAAAGAATATATTGTGAATCATTGTTATGTGTGCTCATATTTAGCCTCCGAAGATACTAGTGGCTAAATAAATGCCATCAAATTAAAGCTAGCATGAAACCCACAGCTTCTCCACTGGTGAGACATGGTACTTTTTGACAATGAGCTAGAACACATCATTTACCAAGACCTAGAAATTCAACAAATATATATAACAAATATTAATCAAGTTGCCCTTCATTATTGGAACGCTGTCGCCACAGAGACTGAATGCTACACAACCAGGGTATGACTCTATTCTCCTACAAAATGTGCTCATTGTTGATCACTGTTTTCCTGCAACGACTTTTTCTTCTGTGACGCTGGACAGTTTAAAGCGTGACGTAAAGCGAGCCTCCCCACCGGAATCTTATTTCGAAGCAAAACTAAAAACGAGGTCTTTGCCAGATTTTCTGATCCCGTGGTCCCTTTGCTTGGCCTGACTGTGCCCATTGTCGTCCGTTCCAGGGGTCACAAAGGAGGAATGTTCATGACAACCAGGCCGCTCTGGATGAGACACGACTCAGCCAAGGACTGCAGGGACCAAAATGCCAAATGCCTAGAACCACCCAGAACCCAACACAATGAGAAAGAAGGGGAAAAAAAAGCAGACTGAAACGCTGCGCTTGCTGTTGCCCAGTTCTGTGTGTGGGACACCATGACAGCGCCATCTTTGAGAAGGACGTACAAAGACATCTTCTGAGATGCATGGAAGCTAGCGGGAGGCGGGTGGAGGAGAGGGGGAGAGGAGGGGAAGAGAGAGGGGGGGGGGGGGGGGGGGAAGAGAGGGGGGGGGGGGGAATCCCCTGCTAATGCGATTAGCTAGAGAAACGAAGTCTCAGAAAGTTCAGATCAGATCAGAAAGTTCTTGTCAAATGACAAGAACTTCCAAGGAGCTTTGTAATGTTTGTTAGTATCTTTAATTTGTCTTTCTGTGTTTATTGATACGTTTAGGAGTCACCTTCTCCTAATTTGATTTTAATTGATCTGACCCCATCCAAGATTGCATCATTAAGCTCCAATTATAGCGACACAGAGAGATCTAATCAGCAGCAGGGTCATGAAACGTGAGCTGACTAGGCACGCCAGATTGGAAGCAAAAGGCTTTGTGGGTAACAGATGGAGGTGATATCCAATACCCAGAATGGTCATATGTTTAAAAAAAAAATACCAACATTATCCACACACAAGGCTCTTGTTGTGATTCGTCTCCGTGGTCAACAGCCCCCAAATACCCCCACCTATCAAGTGCTCTTCTTGGTGCAGAGGCAGTGATTGGACAGTGTCAACTCCTAGATTGGGTTCCACTTCCTGGGTCAGAGCACCCATGTGGTTTCTACCCAGGAAATTGTATTAAACATGAAACATGGACCAAGCCACCCTTCAAAGTCAGTCCCACTTATCTGGTATCTAATTCCAGCCATCGCTATATCCATCTACCCATCTGTCTACCTATCCATCCAGCCACTCATCCACCCATGCATCCACCCTATCCCCCTATCCATCCACAGACCACATTTCCCGAATTTACCGCCCTGGGCTCAATTAAGTACTATGGTATCTTATTCATCCACCCATGCATCCATCAATCCACATGCACTCATTGACTAACACTCCATCACATAAAGGCGGTGTATACATGGACAATAGCAAATGCATTCCCATTAAGGAGGACGTTACCTCCTCCTGTGAGGCATACTTGGGGTCCTCTGCATCCACTGACCAGTAGCAGTAGTCGAAGCCAAACTCCAGCAGCTTCTCTCGGGAGTCTACCGCACCATCGGAACGGCCGTCCAGCTGGGAATACACAAGGAGACAAGGAGACACACACATAGTCATTAGAGAGAATCTGGAATTGCTTAAGGTTTTTAAGGTTCCTGGTGACAAAATGGTAACAAAGCTAAATGGTAATCATATGCAGAACTGATGAAGTTCTGATGTTTACAAAGATGAACATATAACTCAAATGAACAACATGATGATGGGAAGTTAAAGGTACAGATGGTAGAAATGCAAGACCAACTGTTGGTCTTGCTGCTATTCTCCAGAGGTCACAGAGCCAAGTTGATAGTGTTCATTTAGCAAGGACAAGCAGTTCCCTGTAGTTTTTAATTAGTGCTATCTCTTTAAGCTAACCCTAAGTTAGCTAAGTGTTTCCCGAACCATGGGGCCAATGGGCCACGCAGCAGCAATTAGTACATGTTCAGGCAGAACAGACAACATTAGCTCTGTAACCACTCAGCAACATTTCTGAATCACTGATTTAGCCTAGCATCGCTGGCGGAAAGTCGTGGGCCAGTGGTGTTGTTCCCTGGGCTTAAAGGTGGTAAAGCTACGTGGCTAATTAGGCCATTACCATGCAATGCTTTACAACGGTGAACAAAGAAATGCATGGCAATGTTCAATCCATTTATTGTCTTCGGGTCAATCCCTTATAAAGTCAAGTCGATAGGGCTTGTACATTATAATGCATGCATGCTGGCGATTCCCCGCCATATTGAGAAGATTCAAGAGAGTTGTAGTACTGTAAAATCTTAAACCAACGTAAATATACCGTCTCGCATGAGAAATGCTGTGGCAGTTTCAAACACAACTATGTCTCCCCATAATGACAAATCATTTCACAGTGAATTACTTAACAATGGCCCAAAAAAATAATAATAACTAACATTCAAATGTTCCTCTGCTTCCACAATGGAGGCGGTCATTGCGATGTGAAGTCGCGATGTACAAGCCCTATTATCTAGTGGACTCAACGACACAATTGTTGTTTAAACGACCTCTCTCCCTGTCCCGACATAAGACCATGGGTATCCACTTCCACAGCCAACTGTCTTTAAAACGTGATGCTATAGGTCCACCACAGTGTTGTGAGTTTGGACAATGGCTGAGACTGAGAGAGAAGTCTTACAACCATTTCAGAGAGAAGTCTTAAAACCATATTGGTCCTAGACCCTCCCTACTGTGGTTAGTAGGGAGGGTCTCCAACTCATTTCGGTGTCCCAGGTCCAAGCTAGGTGGACTCTACTCTTATTCTCTAACAACAGATTCCCGTCAGGTTTTTGTTCTCTCTGAATTCATTTTGGGTCTAGCCCCTCTCTCTCTCTCTCTCTTCTGAGGTTCCTACAAAAATCTTTTCATTTTACGTAAATAAATATTCCCGTGAGGTCGGGGGGGGGGGGGGGGGGAGGGGCGTTAGGAGAACTGGACTACCGTCCTCCTCGGAGAGACAGAAGGAGGCCATATGGGGGGCTGTCACATCATTTGTAACCCACTTCCTGTGCACTCTTTTTCTTTCCATTCCACAGCATTGAAAAAAATGGTCCCAAATATAAACAAACAGGAAGATAAATCTGGGACTATCAATTTCAGCACTGTTTTTACAGGGTGACGTTGTAAGATGTAGCCAAACTGTTTTGAAACTGCTGTTTTTTGCGGTATTCTTTGCTTACCACAGAGCAAAACTAGACTTAGACTGGGATCCAACTCTTTTGTTCAAAATGTAATATACTAGAAGGGCTATTCTTCACGAATACAATGACAGTGACAGAATACCACAATATCTTTTTTTAAGGATTCAAATTTGTTCAAATGAATTTCATGTTGCAACTCACTTTTCAGTAAATTAAGTACTCAGCATTACGATACTGTATGAAATGTGGATTCAGAGCCAATTTGACATAGCACGTACACTTTGTCAAATTTAGAGAGCAGAATTTACCTCGTATGAAAGTTGAAGAGCATCTCTTACAACTATTATTTGTGTGTATATATAGTGATCCACAAATATAATGTTCCATCGATAAGGTGCATTTTTAGGAGATTTGTGTATAGTAGGACAGTTAGTTCGTACATTAACCTTCATTTGATCCTGCTTATGAGTTTACTCGACAAAACTCATGGCTTCAGGGAGCTCTCCCTTGCCTTCTTTTAGGGCTTAAAGTTAGGGGTGTTATCTGAACTGTGCCAGTGAAGCCCTTTGGGACTGTAATTGTAATAAAGGGCTCTGCAAATAAAGTGTTGTTGATCCCTCAGCCCAAGTCTTCCAGATTGTGTGTGTGTGTGTACCATGCGCACTAAACATCGAACCAACAACAAAGGACTACAACAGGAAGGACATGACGATTGTGGACCATAAACTTCCTGTTGCTGAGATAAATGACATCATCAATGCCCAGAGTTGAATGAGACCCACACTTATGGCAACACACACAAACACACACACACACACACATAATAACAAGCGAAAGTTATTTCAGAAACACATTATTAGGCATATACACTCCTGTTTAGCACCAGATATACAGAAATACATAATGAACTGACACTCACCTTCACATTCCGAACCCTGACACATTTATCTTCCACTTGCACAGCCAGCCTGCCTCCATCCAGACTCTCTCTGTGGAGGACAGGAGGAGGAACAGTTTGTTTTCAACACCCACTCAGCAGAAAATGTTCAGATAGATAGCAAGGGAAGGAATGATATATGAAAATATCAATATTATCGGACCTTCAATCGGTAGGGCATGGCAGTGGCAGGGCCAGGTTTAGGAGTGCAATTCCCACGGTGGTAATGGATCCCCTAAACCTGGGTTATGGCCAGGTTTGAGGTGCACCAGTGGGTGTGTTTTCCACTGGTGACCCCAGTGGGAATCGAACCCACAACGCTGCCATGCAAAGAAGTGTATGCACTCAGGGTAATGAGTGAAAGAAACACCCACCAAATTGTATTAATTATCGAGGCAAGATGGTAGTACACATAGTAAACATAACATCACATAAAATACGTTTTTACGCATAAATAGTAAATTAGTGTTTGTCGCTTTAAATGCACGCTTGACAAAAAGATACCAAAGTTATTCCAGAAACATTGAGCGTCTTGGGCATAGGTGCAACCGTTTCTTCTCTCAGGAAGATCCTGAGAGACTTACGATTTGACTTATTTGACCTATTATTGTATTAAGTATTTGGCCTGGAATCATGGTCCTTCTCACTAAATACTGTGGTTTTAGTTGCTCTAGTTTTGTCATTCCTGAGCAGTGATTCTCAACTGGTGGGCATTTTTAAGTGGGTCACACAGCATATGCCATCTATAGAAAGAAGCCCATGAATAAACTCATGTTTTAATGTTATTCATGTTTCAATGGCGTACTATTTCATTGAGTTTAGCCCCAATTGTTGCAGGTTTTTGTTCTCCCCTTGTTTCTAACAGTACACAAAGGCATTGTTGATTACTGAAATATTAGAAAATCTTTTTTATTTTTTGGGGTTGTGATTCAATGACTAATGACACATGTGGGTCCTGAAGCTAGACCAGTTAGAACCACTGTCTACAAGTACATCCAATCTGATTTAGACTGGTTGAAACTGAACATGAGAGTCGCATGCCATTACACTCTGTGTGTGTGTGTGTGTGTGTGTGTGTGTGTGTGTGTGTGTGTGTGTGTGTGTGTGTGTGTGTGTGTGTGTGTGTGTGTGTGTGTGTGTTAATCTGTGAAATCGGAGAAACAGGAGTTGGGATTGTCCGTTAACCAGTTAAGATTCAAATGAAAACAACTTCACGCATTCTTAGTCTGGCTCTCCTCATTCCCGTTGGTCAGCTTCCAGAATACAACTCTAGCGCGTGTATGTGTTTGTGTGTGTGGTGTCTGTGTGTGTTTCAATGATAGTGTGCATAAGCAATGTGTGATGCATGTGTGCCTACACACACAACATAATAGACACTTTGTGTGTATGTGTGTAAATGTGTGAGTGTGTGTATGACATGTTTGTGCCTGTGTGTGTGTGAGATTGGGTGCATATGTATGCACATATGCATGTATGTGTGTGTGTGTGTGTGTGTGTGTGTGTGTGTGTGTGTGTGTGTGTGTGTGTGTGTGTGTGTGTGTGTCAAACAGCTGTGGGACTGTGAAGCTGAAACGTGCCTGATGCAACAGAGGAAGAGGAGACAGTGTGAGACAGCAAGAGAGAGAGAGAGAGAGAGAGAGAGAGAGAGAGAGAGAGAGAGAACTGTTAGACTCAAGCCAAGATGGAGATAAGCATGTGGTGTGTGTGTGTGTGTGTGTGTGTGTGTGTGTGTGTGTGTGTGTGTGTGTGTGTGTGTGTGTGTGTTGCTAAACCATAACTAATCATGTTATGTTGACATGTCCAGAGTATGCACGGAGGCTGCATGTACTCACTGCCTGTCATATTGTGTGAGAACGGTGGGAGAAAGTTTCTCAAACATCATACATTGGCTTCAGTGGCATTCATTATCAGCCACATAACAAAAGACCAATAAATAACAAACGTTGGTACTTTTAGGACACTTTGTAAGTTAGCCCATCTCTCTGTATGTGCAACGCCGCGCATAGTTGTAGTGTCAAGTTATTATTATAAATAAATAAAGCCCGAGACTGACGCAAAAGGATGACACCATAACGAGGGCGTATAGTTTTGCAACACAGTGAATATTGGGCGCAACTGGCTTTTATTATGCAAAACACCAGGAAGACGAGTTGAATGAGGCATTGTCTGACCCTGGTCGGTTGTTTTGTTTTTTACAGTACTGGGGTAGCCAGTAGGCAGAGTGCACCGGAAAACAAAATCGGTCAATTTAAATCCATTGACTGAACTCCTCCTCTGGTGATTCTGCTGACCTGTTATCCAACATGTTGTAGTGATTTGGGCGTAAGGTGTTGGGGTGCCCTTGTCGGTTTCGGTGAATTTTACGACCTGACTTTACTACGCTGCTTTTTAGTCATGTTGTCGTGCTGTTTTTTTTTTTAACAGCACTGTAAAAGTCAGTTTCTTTTTCTTTTTCAACAATGTTTTTTTCCTCTCATTAAACAACAGCAGATTGCCAAGAGAAAGCATCAACAACGAACAACTGATCCGGTATTCTTGTATTACTAGATAAATCCCCGTAATGAGAATATTACATGTTGGTACCAGTTTATGGGTGGTACGCGTTGTCTTTATCGAAACGACTAGGACGCACATGGCGCAGTGTTTACGGTTTAGGCGTCAGCGGAATATAAAGTGTTGAGTAAAGACCAAGTATGCTATTAAGCAGAGTTTATATATTGAACTCTAGTCACTTCGCAGTGCGCAGTCTTTGCGAAACCTCACGTTGTCAACTTTGAATATACACTTGGTAAGGATCACGTTCTCTTCGCGGCACAAAGAGTCCCATGGCTGGCGACATGGTCAACAAATCCGGGTAGAAAAGAAGAAAACGCCCGCCGTGGTTGGCACTCGTTGTTTATCTCGTCATTCTGAAAATGCCACCGGTTTGACAGTTTTAAGAAGTGAAACACCTACTTTGCAGTGAGAGGTCGGACTCGAATGGCCACCTTCACATTGGCCATGGCTTCTTACGACCAGGGCGTGTGTCGCCGGTTTCCGCGACTCACTTGATGATCTCGGATCTTGAAGCTATCCATGTGAACACATTATTGTGTTGTTTTTACTTAACGCCTTTCATTGAAACGACATCCAAAAGTGAAATCACCAGTTCACGTCATTTCTCACAGCCGCCGAGCGCGCGTCTCCACGACGCACAACTGCCGCTCTGCAGCGCAACTTCGTGCGCAGGGTCCCGCAGAGGCAGGGCGCAGATGTGGGGATCTCCGCCTCCTTACTGGTGGCGGTTTTCCATTAGCACTTTCGGCTGTGGCCAGTCAAACCATGGCGCGCTGATTTGCGTTTCCATTACCAGTCTAAACGCGCCGAGTCGTGCAGCTGTTAGCGGACTCCCGAGAGGGTAATAGCGGCTTGCTAAATCCTATATGCTTGGCAACTAAATCACATTGTAAGTGGTAAACGACTTTTTCTAATGTCTCCAAATGACAGTATGAAAAAGATTACGACAATGAAATGTTAGTGATTTCATTCATTCATGACCCAAATGCACAATAAAACAACACTTTAAGATAATACTTTATTTTATTTCATAACATACAAAATAATTCCAATTTAAAAAGCAGCGGAATATACAACACGTTCAACGTGAACTAAAATAGGGAAAACAGTCGCAAATGCAAACTTGCATTAAAGAATTAAATCATGCAACCACTAGTACGGGCGGTCGTCGAAGGCTGTGTGTGATAAGTTTCAGACAAAGAAACATTTATTCTATTCTCAAATTTTTGCATCAAAGCTATAATGTGAACACCACATTTCCCCACGTGTGTGTTGGCATATACCCCGGACCCACTAATACATCTTGGCAGACAACGCAGTCTCTTTTCAAACCGTCTCCTCATTGGGTGAAAATCGGCTGTCCAGGTTTGCATACAGGAGCGTTTTTTGCTGTCATTCATGCTCACCCCCCCCCCCCCCCCCCCGGCTGCTAATCCTGAGTGGCGGGACTTTCTGGTTCCCATTTGCACCTTTACAAAAGGAGCGAAGGCTCGTGAAAGACGGATGTGGCATCCACAGGTGGACAATAAATCAGACGCGGTCAGTGACAGACGTGCGGAAGTACAGCGTTGAACTAGAACGGCCAGTGAACGGAACAAAACAAAAACATATATTGCTCAAATCTGGTTGGCATTTCCTGAAGCAAAACCGAACACACAAAAATAAAATACAACCCTGTGGACCCTTTTGAATAAAATACGGGAGAGAGAGAGAGCGCAGGGTTTCGTTTGTTATGTGCAAGGGCGCCCTCTACTGGCCTGTTTGGCTCAGTATCTCTGGTAAAGGCATGGCAGGGTTTATAAGCAGGGATGGCAGCTCAAATTTCTCTGTAAAAACCTGAAGATTGAGAGAGAAAGACAAATACATTTGAAAGAAAATACATACAATAAATGAAAATAATAATTGAATACAATACCATAGATATGTAGTTATTGTTACTAATGCGACCCAGTCTGCCAAAAAGGGACTGAGGGAATCAAGATTCAATATTCGTTCATAAAAAAACAAAACAAAAACGTTTAGGTTTTGCTAATAAAGTAATGTATAATGTTCTTTGTCCACTTCTACCATTCAGATGGTTATCTCTGTTGTTCTGATTGTTTTACTGTAATTTGAAACTCATGCCTAACAATGTTTCCCTTGTTAGGCACTTTGTTTTGCCGTTCTGCACGAAAGGTTCTACATCAATAAAGTTTGATTGATTGATGAAATGCAGGCCTCACCTGTATGTGGGACACACCGGACAGTTTCCTCCAATGAGACGCCAGCTCCTCTTCTCCCAGCAGTCCTTTGGTCACCAGCTGTCGGACCAGGAACTCATAGTTGTTAAACTGAAAGCACAAAAAATAAAGCCATACACTCACTAGCCTATTACAAAATATATGAATTAGCGTGTCGTTAATCAAGAGACGCCACTAGTCAGCGCCACTGGAGAGTGAACTGAGAGGCATGTCATGAAGGAACAGATGGGGGTTACACATCTCACTCAGGGAGGCCTACAGGTAGCCTTTTGGGGACATTGGGGATGGAGCCCATGCACGCCACAAAGCGGCTCTCCATCGGGGACACCGCAACTAACCCTGAGGTTGACTTGAACCCACGGTGAAGCCCCCCCGGCTGAAACCCCCCCCCCCCCCCCCCCCCGTGTCGGTCGTTGAGAGAAGCAGACCCATGCGTACCCCGGAGCGCTGCTCCCTCAGCACGGCCGTGACGTTGAGCTCGCTGAAGAGCAGGTGGAGGGGCGCGGCCGAGCAGCACTCCCTCTCCCATAGGTCGGCCAGAGCCTCCAGGACCCCGCCCCCCTCGCCAGGCCCCGCCCCCAGGGAGGGGGTAGGGCCTCCGTCGCCTGCGCCGCCAACCCCCTGGTGAGACAGCACGGGTAGATCGCCACTCACTGCGAGAGAGGACAGACAGACAGACAGACAGACAGACAGACAGACAGACAGACAGACAGACAGACAGAGACAGACAGAGCGAGAGGGAGCCTCCAATCAATATTGGAGCAACTTTAAAAACGTAATTGCTAAATAACAATTTGTTTTAGTCTTTATTTTATTACAAATGGTAGTCAAGCGCAGAGCAGGATTTGGTGCATCAATACAAGGTGAGCAACTGAATAATGTGCTCTAATAATAGGACGTCTCGTAGGCGTTTCGTACCTATCTGACACGCCAGCAGGACTGTGGAGCGCAGCAGCATCTGTTCAGAGACCGGAGTCAAGAACTACAGCCAGGACGAGGAGGAGGGTGAGGATGGTGATGAACAGAGGGACACAACACAATTATCCCAAACAAAGACCGCATTGAGTTCAAGTTCATTCCTTGACCAATCCTCATGAGTATTGTGTACTTCAGACCAAAGGAAATGATGCCTCAACTATGAATTCATATATTGACCAAGATAGATCCCTGATCCTATCTATAACTTAAACCAGTAGTTTTGGGTAATATAGATTTAAGATTTAGAATATAATTACATTAGAATGTAAATTACATTTTCACTCATTAGAGACATTTCCGTCTCTGTTAAATACCAAAATAAAAAAGCATGTGCCTTTTTTTCTTCTTATATGGATAGCCTATCCGATATGTGGTCTGGTGACAGTGTGTAGAGGTTACCTTCCTGCAGGCCAGGGTGTCTCCCACCTTGCCCAGCAGAGATCTGAGCTGATAGCCTGTTGGTAGCTCCTCGTCAGTCCTTGGTCCTACGCCCACACTCAGCACCTCCTGAATACACAGATACACAGAACACCATTCAATCACAACTTGACCGTCACTTCATTTTCCACAACCTGCCCTCTTCATTAACGTTGACCTGCCAGATGTTATTTTTTAACGTTTTCTTTTTTACACAGAACCATCTGGGAAGTCGTCCTTGGAAACTGTTTGGAAAAGGGCAGGCACTTTCAAAAAAATACTTGGCAGGTGATTGGATGAACCATCTGTCTATCATGCGGATCAAGTAGTTCCTCATAGGACGCTGATTGCTCTGAACCACTGGTGGTTCTGCCACAACCGCATAACTTGAAACCTGCCAAGATGGATTCTCGCCTGATCGTGATCTCGCGAATCCAGCTGCCTTAGAAGGTAATCTCTTTATTCCAACAAGGACATTTAAATGGATTCAATGGAGCAGATGTTCCTTTGGTATACACCCTTCTTAAAAACACATCAGGCAGTATGCTTGAATGAATACAAATCGGCTTGATTGTTTCTCAAAGAGGGTTAACATAAAAGGGGGAATTTAAAAACAAATACTAAAGGATTGATGGGTTGCCATATTAACTCCCAGCTAAAATCCCCTATAAGGAAGTTCCTTGTTAGAAGTTACAGTAGCTTAGTAGCTAGTTTAGTAGCTACACAACCAAAATACGGAATCAATTAAAGACCTAACAGCCAATCAAAAAAGGTCCCCAGCCCCTTGTGTGACGTCACGGCCGCTTCATACCTTCATCTCGATGAGGACGTCGGATGGGACAGGGGCGCCGTGGAGGCAGTCTGGGGGACAGAACAGTGGCCGCTCACCTCCGGGTTTCCTCTTGGGGGGGGTGGGCTGCACCTGACTGGCCAACTCAAGGCCCGCCCCCTGTGTGTCCATGGACTTCATGACGCGGTCGAACCTGCTCTTCCATTCCCGTCGTATCAGGGCTGGAAGGACAGTTAGACAGTGTGTGCTTCTACCGTTGATCCAAAGCCCTTACAGCGACTTGTGTCCAGATACATGTCATGAATGAGCAGGTAGGGGTTAGACCCCGACATAAGGTAGACTGCAGGCATTGGGATTCGAACCCACAACCTGTTGGCCGTAGGCTGTTGACCCTAACCACTAGACTACACAATGAAATGTGTCTGCAAAAAGGAAAGATAACACTTGTTCAGCAAAGATGAACAAGACCTTTCAAGGCATTAGCTTAGGCTGTTGACCCTAACCACTAGACTACACAATGAAATGTGTCTGCAAAAAGGAAAGATAACACTTGTTCAGCAAAGATGAACAAGACCTTTCAAGGCATTAGCTGAAGAGTGGATGAGTGCAACAATAGGACAAAACATAAACTACGATATTAACATAAACTGTTTCCAGCAGTGTACTGCTAGCGGAATGAGCACAGATGACATCCTCTGTTCGGCCCTCTGTCTCTACCTGTGATGTTGGCAGACAGCCAGCTGCAAGCCTTCTCCGTCGCCAGGCGCTTGGTGATGTTCTCCGACGTGGTCAGCACCTACACACAAATACACAACACAGGGACACTCGAAATAGCCTTTCAAGAGAAATAACTCAGTTAACATGTTCCCGTGAAATCGTACAGAGGCCGGGAGCTGACACAAATAAAAGTATCATTTTATTCCCAGGAGTAATTAAATCATGCGCACAAGATCCCTCTCCGAAAATATTATTCAATATAGATCTCGTGGTACAAGTCATTACCGTTGTATTATTCCGAATTATGGATATTGTGCGCTCAGGATTTACATTACATCGGCACAACTTAAGAGATGAAAGTGCTTGTCCTCAAATTAATCCCCTCCGCCCCTAATCCATCTTTTATATAAACCCAGGGACAATACTGCATGATACAAACACAAAATATTCTTATTACCGCCATGATACCTTTTGGAACTGCTAGTGTTCTCCCAATAGCTGTTCTGGACATGTCTCAATATTACTGTTGCTGTCAAAGCAGGCATTTCAATTCTGGGATGTTTATTCGACTTACGACGGGAGAAGTTTCTACTGGCAGCAAAATCCTGACGGCATCTGGACTCTTGTCACTGCAGAACCTATACAAATGCAATGATTAGTAGAACCCTGTGACTTTTAATATATAATTTCACATATTCATACATACAACACTAAATTAAATCAGTCAGAGGCCAAACTGCATTTAGTTGTTCCTATACTCGTTAATAAAGTTAAATCAATTTAATCAATCATTGAAAATCTGCCTCCGGTGACAAAGGCAACACTGGGCAGTTGAACGATGATGTTGAAGTGTTTCTGGAAGAGAGCGGTGGTTGCTTCTGACCTGGTGGCCCTAGCTGGGGCCTCCATGCCTCGGTCACACAGCTGTGTGCAGATGGAGTCGTAGAGCTTAGGGCCGCTGGACGCCTGGGACAGCAGGCCCGCCCTCAGCAGCTTCTCCCCTCTCTCCACCAGCTCGCTCACTAAGGTGGCCCTGGATCACACGTGCAAACGCAGAGGTCGGAGGAAACTTTATTGTCATTGCACAAGTACAAGCGAATGTCACCTCTGCAATTTACCTCGCGGCAAAGGGCCGCCGCAGTGGAGTGCCCGGGGAGACACTCCACTGTTAAGTATTAACTTAACATGTATGTCTTCTGGTGTGGGAAGACATCGTAGCAACCCAGAGGTAACCCACGTGAACACACGCAAGCACACACACTCAGTTCCATGGACCTTCCCAAGCCACATCCCAACAACCCAAACAACAGCTGTTTTTGGACCCACTTCATGTGTTTGACGCAGTTGGAGCCGACGCGCTCGGCTACGAATTCCACGGTGCGTCGCAGAGACGGAGGCTGGTTGTGGAAGAAGGCCTGCTCCAGGTCCACCTACACACACACACATATTATGTATCACAGATAACTCTACATACCGTGATGTTACCATTAGTCATATAATGCATTCATATGTACATATGTGTTTTTTTTCTACCCTTTACTTATTTTTTTGTTATTTAGCAGTTGCCTTAGTCCAAAGTGACTACACTGAATTCAGAAACATGAAGTAGGCATCTTGCTCAGGGATGCCTACAGGTCAGTCCGTCATTGGGGTCCTTGGACGCCACCACCTTACGGCTGGGAGTCACCACTACACCTTAACCACTACTTGATCATATAACAGTACCCGATGTCGCGGCCAGAGTGGTTTCCAGTCACCATCATCCGTGGCCCTACCTGGAGTTTCTGCTGGGACCGGTTGGCGATCGGGGCATCCCGGAGCTCGGCCGACGTGGGCGTGATTTTCCGTAAGATTCCTCCGCTCTTGGCGGTGCTTCCCGACACGAACGCGGCGAGGATCTTGCGGAACTCACCTGTCCAAAAAATATATAAAAATTAAAAAAACAAATCACAGGGAAAAATGTGTTGCATCGCTGTTGATCAATAAAGTAGATGATACCGTTTTACAAAGGGTTAGGAAATTTAAAAGGGCAATAGTGAAGTACGTTCAAGTTTAGGGCATGCAGCGAAACGAGCAAGATGAATAGAAGTTAAAAGTAATGGCTAACAATAATATGATATTTGATCATATTGGTGAATATGTGACTGACAAAGGCAGCAGATGCTGTAGCAGTGGGGGGATATTCAAAGACCTTTGGTTGTTATCCCCAACTCTGCCTGTAGGGGCAGTGTATATAATTGAACATTCTTGCTTCAGTAATATACACATTACACACAAAACACAATATTAGAGTGGGACTAATGATAAGAGGGACATTTTATAGGATGATTTGTGATAGGAGCAATGCTTGGATGGCGAAACAATGTCATCAATGTTATTTATGGTTGGCCCATTCAGAACTAATGAAGCGATCACAAAGACGTCCAGAAGTAAATAACTTAAATAAGCCAATCAATTCTCCATTTAATGGTGTCTTAAACTAGAAAAGTTTAGTTTTCACTTACCCAGAAAGGGACAACAGACGTACAACAGTTGCTGGTCGACCAGAGGAATACAGTCCTGTGGAGATAAAACTTAATAACTTAATAACAATACAGTCACTAGGAATCACATATATAGCACCTGGATTTACGAATAGATTCGCTATTTTTTACACTTAACTACATGTGAAGTTTGATAGTTAAATCTTCAGTATTTTACATTTCTACTGCCGCGATTAAAAAAATATCTGACCATGTACTGTAAGTCCCCGACAGTTCAGTCTGAAAATGATGCATCTATAACTACAAATACAACCAAAGCCACTAGAGGTTGCTAATGGGAAAACGTACATAGTGCAGATTTAAAAGGACGCCATCATAATTATTATACATATATAGTTAATTCCATCATTATCAATACAAACATTGCATGATCACAGGGTTGGCGCACTTACCAGCCCCTGTGTGCCGGTGTGGATCTCCTCCAATTTGGCGACATCAGTGAAGTCACTGGTGAAGAAAATGTCTTCAGGAATAACTGGGATCTATAAAAACAGTGTTGTATGAGGGCGCTAATTATGCTAAAAATGCTAACCAAAAAGGTTGGTGGCTCAACCTGCCAACGTAGAGCATGCCAGTAGGCCTTAAGTGAGCCATGTTGGGAGTGGATCTCACCTGGAAGAGCCAGCCCAGCACGGCCACCATCAGCAGCTTGTTCAGATAACACACCTCGCCACCTCGACCCAGCACCAGACCCCTGGAGGGAGAACACGGGCACACACACACACACACACACACACACACACACACACACACACACACACACACACACACACACACACACACAGTTTAACTTAGAGGTTTAGAGCTGATGCTTCTGTTATAACTGTGTGTTAACTAACACACACACGTTTAATATGTAACAGAGTTGATACACTTGCATTATCCAGTTTTCGTTCTAAAAGTCAAAGCTAATACAACACACACATCCCTTTCAATACGAAAAAAGAAGCAAACAGCTAAAACATCTTCCATAATCAACCACTACAATCCAAATGTTTTAAATCGGGTGCTATCCAGGGCTCCCCAGAGCGTGGCAAGTCAAAAACGATTTTCCTGCGGGGCGGGGGGTACTCTACCTGTACAGCAGCAGCAGGGTCCCCAGTGCGCTGCGGTAGCAGAGCAGCAGCGGCCCGGTGAAGTCCAGCATGGAGAGGAACTCCACCAGCCAGGGGAGCGTGAGCACGGTGCGTCCCCGCCTCACGCACCTCTGCAGCAGGCCGCACACGTCCAGCACCGGGGCGCTCTGTGGAGGAGATGGACTGTGTTATACTGAGATGTTTACACAAAGGTACTATTGCACACTGTTCAAAATGGCGCAAGCTTTCTGTACAAAACCTCATAATAAAAACAATCTGTAGATATTGTTTTGTATTTTATATACCATAATGTAGTATCTTGTATTGTACCTTGCTATATCTCATATTTACCTTATATGAGTATAACTTAATTTATATTTTATATATTATATATTTTACTTTTAGAGCTTACCATGCCTACATAGTTGTTGTTTTTGCCAACTTATTTGGCAATGTAAATGTTAATTTTCCATGCTAATAAAGCTCATTTTAATAGAATTGAAAATTGATGGATACAGAGATTGAAAGATTTTGCTAAAGGATATAACGTAAACGTTAAAAGGGGATTATGAGGCTATGAAGGCCATTAAGAGATCCATCCCTTTCGGGGAAGTTAATGGAGGGAGGAATTTAATCAAGGAGATGCAAGTGCCACTACACTTTATCCGAATGGCTGCCTGGGAGGCCTTTTGTGGAACGTGCAAATGTTACTGGACTATATTAATACATTTGACTCGACCAAGATTTTACCCACTGTGAAGAGATGCATATATTATGTAGCTTACCAATATATGAAATGTTTGATATATTATTAATAAAAACAATTATTAATATGTGTCACATTTGAGATTCAACGTGTATCGGTCCTATTCACATTATTACAAATAGTTTCAAACCACCAATACTGATTACTCATGCTGTTAGTGTTAGTACTGTGAATATCTCATTCAAATGTACATTTCTGATATGATCAAAAATAATGATAAGTTATCTGATTCAGAAGCAAAGTATAAAAAACGAACCGCCATCAAGGAGTTTTAAGTACCTGGGTGCGGTCAGTTGGACATCAATTCAATAGGACCAATCAACCCCACACAACTTTTACTCTGGCAAACTCTCCAGCCCCATCCTATCCCACACCATGCCAACCCTCCCCCCAAACATTACAGTCATCTGGGGGGTCACCTTGCTGCGGAGGGCCAGGGCGGTCTCCTGGATCTCCCTGGGCGGCCGGTCAGGGGTCTGGTAGGGCAGGAAGGACAGGAAACCCAGGAACTTGGCCAGGAGCCGAGCCAGCAGGAGCACCGAGGAGAACCGCTGCTTCTCGTCCTGATGCAGAGGGGAGGAGCATGAGGAGCAGGAGGAGGAGATGAATGAGTGTGGAGTATATCCAGATAAAACCACACTGGGGGGTGAGTGGGGGGGGGGGGGAGCTCAAATGAGTGATACGTGATGTCACTTTCCAAAAGTTTCAAAACAGAGACATTTGTCCTATGCAACGTCTATCCCTCCCTCCACCCCTCACTGTCGTGTCCATAAAAAAGAAAAAGGCACAAAAAAGCCTACGAAGATAACAAAGAAGTTATTTTTATTTGGTTCCCCATTATAAACCATATAATATGAGATAACGACTCCATCCAGCCATCCCTCCACCTCCTGTCCTACCTGCTGCTCCAGGTCTCTCTCCCCGTCTCCCTCCTCCGCCTCCCCCTCGCCTACAGAGGAGGCCCCGGGGCCCAGGATGGTCACCTCATCCAGCTGGAGCAGCTGCTGGCACAGGCTGTCCTTCAGGTGCTGGTTCAGCTGGCAGCTGGGGTCAGAGGTCACAGTATGTTTACATATGCGGTCATGGTTCCGACAGCGCTTACACCTGGGCTATTTTTACGCCTCGATGGTTGAAAACCTGGGCGCTTAAGGAAATAATCTTTCGGAAGGAAAAGGGGATACTTGTGTTTTATTTGAAAGAGTGTTGAGGTAGGCAGGAGTTTGAGTGAACGATTCGATGGGTTCCACATTGTATGTGTAGGTAGGCATCCTTGAGCAAAACGTCGAACCCTTGCATGCTCCTCAACGATATGAATCAGACCTCACCACAAATCGCTTTAGATAAAACGGTCCGCTAGATCAGTGGTTCACAACCTCTTTTCCTTTGCGCCCCCCCCTACTTATGTCTAAGAAAAGCTGAGCCCCCCCCCCCCCCCCCCCCAACTGCCGGAACACACACACAAATTAAGTAATTACTTCCAAATCTTCCAAGGCAACTTTGTTTAATAAAAACAAAAAAAACAATTATGCTTGTTTCCATTCTTAGGCCCTTAACCTTTGGTAAATGTCTCCTTTTTAATTTCTATCTTTTAACAACTCAACACAGGATGCCTTTTCACACACATCCTTACCAAAATAATAATAAGTCATTATCAGAATAGTGATTAATCAGCACATCTGTCCAAGATCTCCCTCAGAACCTATAACTGAAACAGGGGCAGTTTTGAAATGCACATGCACTTAAAAAAAAACAACTTAATTTTTTCCTGCAGTTCCATAAAACGCACAAGCACTTGTCCACGCGACAACCAACGTACCTCTGTGTGTAACAGCAGTGTTTGATGCGCTTCATCCTCACACAGCTGGGCAAACAGTCTCTTGTTCGTAGGGCGAGCTTTGATGAAGTTTACAACTTTAACAACAGTTGCCAGGGTGTCACTGAGGTCTTCTGAAAGTTTTTTACTGGCTAAGGTTTAGGGATGTAACATACAGTGAAAAATTGCGCATCCCGGGGCTTTTTCCTTCAATCTGCTGTTAAATCCCTTGTTTTTTCCCCATCATCGCTGCAGCGCCATCAGAGCAGCATGCAACAAGACTCTCGTAGGGCAGGTTGTTTGATGAGAGGTAAGAGTCAACAGCCATAAAATATCTTGTCCTGTTGTTGTTGTGGTTAGATTGGTAGACATAAGAATGTCTTGTTTCAAGTCCTCACCGTGAATATATTGCACATAAACGATGAGCACAGACTCGTCTGACACTGTTGTCGTTTCATCCAACTGAATGGCAAAGGGAACATTTATAAGTGTCTTGTGCAGCTGGGTTTGACAATCTCCAGCCATTTTATCAATTCTGTCTTTGACAGTGTTGTCAGAGAGTGGGACGGTTTTCACTTTATCCACCACCTGTGGGCCACACAGTCTCTCTACAATTTTCAGGCAGGTGGGTTTGATTAGCTGCTCTCCAATAGTGTGTGGCTTTTTAGCCGTGGCAATTAATAGCGAACACTCAAATGACGCCTCCGTGGCTCTGTGTAAACCACTGCCAGCTCTTTCAAATGCTTTTCTGATGTCCGTTGATCTTTTTGATAGTGCATGTTGCTTTTTCGTCTCAAAAAAGTCCTGGCCTTCACCAACAGTCTCCTGGTGTTTTGTTTCTTGGTGTCGTTTCATTTTGCTTGGCTTCATGCTGTCATTAGCTAGCTTCTCGCCACAAATGACACATTCTGGCCAAAACTTGTCCTGTCCTTCCATAAAACCGAAGTTGAGGTAAGTCTCAAGATATAGCCTTACTTTCTTTTTTGATACAGAGGAGTCATCAGCACTTTTACGTTTCTCCGCCATATTTCATTCATAAAATAATGCCGTAGCGGCAGGAAAAACAAGTATGATAGCAGCAGCTAGCACCTGACCTGATGACAGCAAGGGTCACAGGTTAAGAGGTCACGGAGGTTTGACCTACTAAGTAGCCTGCCCACAATTTTATATTATATATATTTTTTTTATATATAAAAAAAATCTCGTTTTTATACAGACTTTTGTATACATTATCTATTCTGGTGTATTATCATAAATCTTTTACGGGCATTTTTTATTTATGTTTTACCTCAACCTGAAACCAGATAAATACTGTGCTCTTTGGCGCCCCCCTTAGGGGTTAGGGTTAGGGTTAGGCGCGGACCCCAGGTTGGGAACCACTGCGCTAGATGACTCAATCGGTAAATAGATAAAGTGCTATAAATAAATCATAAGCCGCTGTAATGGTGAGAAACAGCGCTGTAACGTAACCATACACAGCCGCAGTATTTCACTCGAAACACAATCACCTTTCATCCAATCAAATGTCGAGACGTTATATTACCAGCTGGCGGTCTGCAGGAGGTCCCTGAAGAACTCCTGGTGACCGGGGAAGGAGGGGGGCGGGCATGGACCCACAATGCTGTGCGGCTGGATGAGCCGCTCCTCCAGGCGTTTCAGACGGCCCAGGCTGTCGGCTCCCAGCATGCACAGCAGGTCGGCATCGGGGGGGTCCGCGGGGGAGGCGTTGGTGGGGGGGCCCTTGCACATCTGTCGGGTTTAGTTACGATGCTTTAATGTTTTTGTTTTTTTAATGGATCTGGGTTCGAACCCCAATGCCCACCGTGTACCTGTAGGCATCCCATGCCCTACCGGCTCGTTAGTGACCTGTATCTGAATTCACTGTAAGTCGGTTTGCGTAAAGGTGTCTCTTAAATGACTAAATACTAAATAGTAGACTATGCTAAGGATAGAAATGTCGCTAAAGCAACTGGCTCTGGCTACAACTCTAAAGTCTTTTTTTCTGTGTTTTGGTTTTAGAAAACTTTATGGAAAGTTCCATCATCATGACACCAACAATGGAGAATGTTTGGGTGTATTTCTATGCATATGGTGCAACACGGCTGTGTGTGTGTGTGTGTGTTACCTGCACAAGCTGCTTGAGGAACAGACGTGCGAAGTGAGAGTGGTTTCCAGCGGAGTTCAGCTGGCTCACCATCGCCCTGAAAAGATTGACGGAGAGAGATGAAGGATTACATTGAATTAATTAGAAAGTAGATGAGCTTTCGTATACCAGCTGGAGAGCAACATGTTTATTTTACGATGCCTTCCTCTTTTCCATTGAGGTGAATACATCATCATTATACACAATTAAGCCATTAAGGAGACGCTTTTATCTAAAAAGGGATTTACTGTGAATAATACAGGCTAGTCAACAAGGAACAGGGGTAACACTTTACTATAGGGGTACATTTATTAACATTAGTTAATGCAGTAATAACTATAAACCATTAGTTAATTAACAGTTAACTAATGATCATGCAATCATTTACTTACGATGTTCATGTTTACTAATGGTGCTCATGTTAACTAAGGTAATGTTCATGTTAACCAAGGTGTTCATTTATGTATTATTTAATAGGGTAAGGGTGAACCCGAACCCACTAACTCTAACCCCTATGCTGATGCTATATAATAAGGCTTATTACTGCATTAACTAATGTTAATGAATGGTTCAATAATGTACCCTAATAGTAAAGTGTTACCGGAACAGTTGTTGGTTGAGGAATTTAGAGATGCTTGAGTGGGATGGAACCCAGAATGTGTGGACTGGGAGTCGAACCCTCCCCAGTAGCAAGAGCTCCTCACCTGACTCTGCCACCTAGCGCAGCCTCAAAGTTCCAGCCCGGCTCCTTGTGGAAGTCCTGCCACTCCCGGAGCACCTCGTAGAATATGTCCCTGAAGTAAAAGTAAAAGTAAATCAAAAGGTGAGAAAAACCACCAGTACATTTTTGAGAGGACACAAGCATGGAATGCTCTGGAGGCGAGGGGGGGGGGGGGGGGGGAGATTCGAGGGTTGTCTGGGTGGTGACACGAGAAAGGAGAGGGGGACACTACCTCTGCTTCTTGAAGGTGTGGAAGGCCTTGTCGCTGCTGAAGTTGGAGCGGTTGTCGGTGGCGGGCTGGAAGGGGACAGAGTAGATGAAGGGGGAGGCCGAGGGAGACAGCTGAAACGAGAGAAGGGGAACGCAGTTAAAGACTATAGACCGCGATCTTCAGGCGAGTTTCTTCCCTATTTTGGGTGGGACTAAATGATGATCAGGGAAAGGATGGGTATTCTGTATTGACGCCCTTTCATCCAAGGTGAGTGTTAAAATACGATTATTATTTATAATTTTTTATATAACTAATTATTAATTATTGAGTTTTAATCTTTGTACAGTATGCCATGGCATTTGGAAAACTTGTGGGATGTAGCCACATTTCCACCTTTTTTCAACCGTGTTGAACAGACTTTCACACACTCCAAATCTTTCAGAACAATCCAAAGAAACCTTACCAGAGCAAGAAGCGGTCGTGTCACAGGACCGTGTGTGTGTGTGTGTGTGTGTGTGTGTGTGTGTGTGTGTGTGTGTGTGTGTGTGTGTGTGTGTGTGTGTGTGTGTGTGTGTGTGTGTGTGTGTGTGTGTGTGTGTGTGTGTGTGTGTGTGTGTGTGTGTGTGTGTGTGATGACTGGGTATCACCACTGACTTCCCGAAACAACTCGATTCCGATTCACAAGGTCCCGAATATCGAATTAAAATGTTGAAAATGTTTTTAACCCAGCCCTAGAGTGCGTGCGTGGTGGTTACCTTGGCAGTGCTGGTGCCCTGGGCCTGGGACAGACGCTCCTGTAGAGAAGGGGAGAAACAGGACACCCTCTCGTTCTCCGCCAGCAGGCGCAGGGTGCACTTGTCCAGGTGGGTCACCAACCTGGAGACACATCATCAACATCAACAACAACAACAACAACAACAACAACAACAACAACAACAACAGCTGGTCGGTGATTGGCACAGAAACACAACAGAAGAAGGTGATTGGTCAGTGGCTGGTCATTTGTCATTGGTCGGTAGTGAGTGACAGAGTTTCAGTGGCATTTCAGTTCATCAAGATTGATGTAAATGGAACACAAATGGTTGTCATAACGCTGTAGGTTACTTACTGAAACTGATTCTCCAGTACTCTCACCGCAAAATACACACAGTTGTGTACCTGCCGGAGGTAACCGCTCTCCAGGACGTCTGAAAAGAAATGGAGGACAGAACACGGTTCAACTGCCAGCCATGTCCATTGCACTCCATCCCTGGAAGGAGGGATGCCTCTTCTGTGTTCCTTCTCAAGGTTTGGATGGTTGAAGGGTTTCCTTGCCCTTTAGAGGGCTAGGGTGAGGGGGCATCATATAATGTGAACCTGTGATTGTGAAGCCCTTAACTGTGATTAAGGGCCATGCAAAGACAATTGACATGCCGGCTTGATTCAAGATCCATCCATACGATGATAAATACGAGTTCACTTAAACCGCGATATAACGTGGTCGTTTGGGTCCACAAAACGATGACCGCGGTATTCCCTGGAGTGCGTCAAAACGCGACTTTCACTGTCCGTCTTTAAATGTTATTAAAGAAAGGAGAAAGTTGACAAAAACCTCCTCTTCTTCTTCTTCTACTTCTGTCGCGGATTGTGCCAGTGACCGCCGCAACGATTGCCTCATCTGAAGGAACTTCATAGGTCGGCAGTCCTCGCTTGCAACGATCCACTGCATGGCGTCAGCTTGAGTGTGTTCGTCCAGCTTCCGCTCTGCTGCTCGTTTCTGCTCTGCTGTAAATCCTTCGATCCTTCACTAGGCAATTTTGTGGAGAAATCACCACTCTAAAATTCACGTAGCGGAAAAGTAGTGGGGTTCAGCGGCGCGCCACGTTATATCCGAATTTGCGGTAGGTCGAACCATGTTATATCGCGGTTTAAGTTTAAAGTGTTATATGTGTAAACTATGTTGGTAAATAAACCTAGTGATTTCAAATTTAGTGGCATTGAAATAAAGTGATTTCTAAATCAGTGAGCAGTGGTTTTGGGGGAGGGAGGGGGAGAGACCCTCACCTGGTTTCACCACACACACGCTCAGCTCCTCTTCTTCTGTGGTGGGAGGTGATCGAGAGGTCAGCAACTGCACCATGAAGAAGAGCTCCAAGAAAATGTTGGGTACCAGGTTTTCTGTGTGGACGGGGGGAAATTCAAAACACCATGACACAACTTCACATCAACGTGCCCTTATTTGGCAGGCAGAAAATATGCTTTGACCAACCATTTCACACATGTGAAGTTTGAATGCAACATTCTAGCTCCCCTCTGTGGCCATTTACCAGAAATGCAGGTGCAGTACAACTCTGCTAGCAGGTCCAGTTCGGCCATCATGGTGACCTTGGAGGGGTCAGGGCACACAGCCGGCGTGTCCGGTGTGACCTTTGACCCCATCCTGGGCATCACTGACTTGGTAGGGGTGGCAGAATCCAGAGAGAGCTTCAAAGGAGGGCTGGTAACCTGGGCTCGTTTGCTCCTAAAACGCAAGAACACCAGGGTTATAAAGTAGTACTGATAAACACCCCACTTATTAACTGACATTTTGTTAGCAGCGGGGAAAAGACAGGTTACTACTTGTTGTACATAAGAAACACATCATAAAGCAAAATACAGCAGAATTTGGCCAATGATAATAAGATACTTGCTGCATACTGGTTAAAATTCAATGACTATATCATTATGAGCACGTTCATGTATAAACTAACAAAGTATGATTATGATGATGATGAAGTCAATTGGAGCCGAAACCTTGAGATTCAGAGGGTAAACCACTCCCCTTACAATTCAGCTTTGCCACAGGTACAAGCTGAACAACTATTAGGTCTAATCAGTTATTATTGCCAGAAATGAAGAACGTTCACATTCAACTCGATGGCAGCATTGGCAGGCCTATTAGCCGAAAATAACCAGCACTTGTTAGCGCCATTTGAGTAAAAGAAACGTTGTAAATAGTTGTTATGTTACACAAGTAACTACAAAACAAACCCTGGGAATCATGTCTTTTCCTAAAAAAACCTACCGCCCTGTTACTTAATTAGCCCAGGGGGCACCTCCTTTTTCAACACGACACTCACTTCTCCTTCCTCAGCAGCTCCCTCTCCTCCTGGAGACTGAGGGGGCTCCCGGCAGCGAGGGGCCCGCCCAGAGCCTCTGCTCCGGTCAGGGGTCTGGAGGGCTGGCTGAACGGCGTGGAGGTGAAGCAGCTCTTGGGCTTGGAATGCGGCCGCTCCGCGCTGACCGGTGTCGGGTTTATCCGGCGCGACGGTTTGGTCACTCTGGAGGACACAGAATGGGGAAGGAAAATAAATGAGCCAGTCGCAGAGACAGAGAGATATGTTTTGAGTATTATGCTATGCTATCATCCATTAGCAAATTCATGATTGGAAACCGGGTATTGGCTGCTGATCAATAAGAATATACCAACATATAAATAACATACATAATGCATTAAGTAGACAACCTGCTACTTGTTTACAAGCAGCAGAGGCAAAACATTTAGCTCCATTCAATGTGAAGGTGTAATGGACTCACACAGGAGAACCAGGAGAAGAGCCAACAGGAGGGAAGTCTTCCATGTTGTTGAGGTTGAGATGACCCATGTTGGGAGGAGAACCCTGATCACTGATCCTACTGCCTCCTCCACCTCCGCCTCCTCCACCTCTTCCAGACCGCCTCCCTCCGCTCTCCCACCGCCCTGTCTCCTCGTTGTAGTGTCCTCCACGCCCACCTCCTCCTCCTCCCCCATGTCTGCCTTGTGGTCCGGGGCCTACGCCCCCTCCTCCGCTCCTTCTGCGTACCCCTTTCAGTGGCGGTTGCAGGCCAGGGCTGTTGTGGTGGTGGTGATGCTCTTGAGGCGGGGAGACTATGTAGTCCCCCAGGCTCACCCTCTGGGCATGCCTACGCTGCTCTGAGCCAGACGGTTGGGAAGCTGGGCTCCAGGTGGGGGTAAAGGAGGGGCTGCTGAGGGAGCTCACCCCGCTCAGGGAGTGAGGCTCCCACTCGGCCCCGGGGGAGTCCGACGGGGCAGGGGAGAAGAGCTGGATACGGCTGGAGCTACGGGAACCAGCACCACCTCCACTAGACCTGCAGCCCCCCCTCCGCTCGCTGAAGAAGCCCCCCTGGTTCTGTGCAGTAGGCCTGGGGCGGTTGGGGGTCTTGGCTGGTGTCGCAGGGCCATGGGTCAAGGCTTGGCTGCTCTGGTCCCTTAAGAAGTTCAGGAGGAACGGGACAAACTCCTGTTTCTGAACTGGGCTCACTGCGGGCTCGCTGAGGGAAAAGACGTCGCCCTCCTGTTAGAAGGAGGGACATGGTTCATGACTGGAAACGTGTAGCACTAGCAACAGAATAAACGTAACAGAACACTCGTTCACTGTTCAAATCAATTTATAAAGTTCACCATTACAATATAAACGTATATGCATCAAATGACCAACAAAACTTCAGATAACTTGTGGTTGATGGTTGCAACATTTGTCTAATGTTAAATGGATAGCAAATGTTGGGGTGCACAGTTTTGTGCACGTTTGTTAGTTCTACCTTATCCACTTTGAGTGAGAATGGATATACTTTTCTTGGAATGATACGATGTCAACAATGCAGCATTTGATGCACACATGCGATCCTGCCTGCAACGTAGCAAAGCCTACCATGGCTCCTCTAGCTTGAACAGCTAGCAAAAAGGTTTTGTTTACATAATTTCCGCAGCAATGTCATCCTAAAAAGCATGATGCGTAAAGGCACACGTGTGTCTCATTGAGTTACTATGCAACACGTATGTGTTTAAAACTTACCGCAACTGATTTGAGCCAATCCAAGACCGTGTTAACGTCCACTTTCTGGAGTAGAACAGTTTCCAAAAGAGCCGCCATTCTTGTCAAATACTGCGCGGCTGAAAGACTGGACCGGAAAGGGGGCGGCCCAAACGGATGAGCGCATGCGCACGTTTCAGCGTCAAATGCAAATCACGCCTCTGACTGAGTGTACGTCAAAAAAGTAAAAGTGTACGTCGAAAAAGTAAAACCACATTGCTTACGTCTTAAGCATTGTTCTGTACTTTTTCTGCATACATTTCAAGATCACAGTACCTCACATGTATAAAAAACGACACATGAAGAAGCCATGCTAGTTTGTCTGCATGCTGAATGAGTATTTTATTATTTATAACCAGTTTATAAAAATAATACAAAATAATTTCAAACCAACAGAAGAAATCACTGTACAAAGAATTGGTATGATACAAATTAAAGAATAAACGGAAATAATTACAGTTATGTACAATGCAAAACCTCCACTTGTTACATTCTTTCCTTGTGACTGTACAGTTGCATTTCTTTTTCTCCTCAAAAACGTACAAATGTACGTTCAAATTAAGATCCACACCGATTCCTGGGCAATTAAGTTAACGTGACAATAAATAATTTCTGTCAAGTATTTATAATTCATAAACAAGGACTCTACTTTGCTTCACGTGTGGAGTGTGTAATTAAACACAGACAGACACACACACACACACACACACACACACACACACACACACACACACACACACACACACACACACACACACACACACACACACACACACACACACACTTCCATTAGGATTAGGATCCACATTGACTGCTCCCTCCCATTAATCTGTTGCCAAGGTGACCACAGTGGCCCTTTCGCTACCAGTAGGTCACATGATATGGAGAAACTACTTTTGCCCGGAAAGTGTAATATTATAGTACTACATCTAAACATCACTTTGTGCAATATTCATGTTTTAAAAACCACCCACGGGCACTCTTGATTATCCAGTTAAAACCAGTTAAAATCAGTGGCACTAGTCACCGTCTGTTCGTCCCTTGTATATCATTGACACACTTGTTAGCAAATAAGTTAGTATGGCTTACGATAATGACTTTGGATGAACAAATACTCATAAGTTCAAACATATGTTTGATATAAGGTTGCGCGACAGTGTTCTCTGGAATTCGACAAACCTATCCGCTTTTAAATAAATATTTAATAAAATGAATCAACAAAAAGAATGATAATTGATATTTGAAATCTCGATCGAAGCGTACATTATTTGACAGAGCCTTCTAACCCCCCACCCCACCCCAGACACTGACACACACACACACACACACAAGCAATGTTATCCGAGGACAGAAGCGATGTACAGACAAGCAGACAGACGGTGGAATGCTCTCAGACAAGGCTCACTCCTCCCTTGCAATGTGCAGAGGGGAGAGAGAGAGAGAGAGAGAGAGAGAGAGAGAGAGAGAGAGAGAGAGAGAGAGAGAGAGAGAGAGAGAGAGAGAGAGAGAGAGAGAGAGAGAGAGAGAGAGAGAGAGAGAGAGAGAGAGAGAGAGAGAGAGAGAGAGAGAGAGAGAGAGAGAGAGAGGGGGGACATTAAGGCGAACCGATTGGCTGTCTCCTCTTGCGATGAGTCACCTTGGATCCAACAGGGTCAGAGTCACTCAAACAAAAGCAGAGTTCGACTCTACAGAGACGTCCTGGTTTCTGCTTCAAGAACCTCACACTCCCCTTGGTATTATTATTATTATAAGGAGTATATTCTCGTTGGGTTTCAACTACAACAACCACGCAGTTGTATGTTGTAAAATAATAATAGTTACCATATTTCCAGGCAGGCTATACAGTAGGCTAATCATCGGCGCAAAAATATCGTTCCATTCCCACATTTCTATCCCCAAATACGAGCACTTTAAGCAGGAAATTCAGTCCTTTTATATACTATAGACAGTTAAAAAATAAGTATTAATTATTCCGATGAACAATGGAAGGGTAGTGAGGTGGAAATGTTTAAAGATACAACAGCACCCTACAGGTCAGATAGGAAGAGAAAAGGGGGGGAAATAAAACGCAAACATGAGAAAAGCAGGAGTATTTGTCATATGATTGACGCTATCATACAATATGCAGCTTTACTGTAACTCAAACAAACATCACACATGAGGGGAAATGTATTTGAGGTTGTATAAAGGATTAGCCTACATGACGTTGTTAGTTTTTAAATACACGATTTGTTCCGTTTTCCTCGGTACGGCATGCGCTAGCGTAGCATCGTAGGGCTATATTACAGTATACTAACAAGCAGAGGGGCAGCACTGAAGGACGAAAAAATGTGAAATAATGCACTAAAATGTAAATGTAAAAAGTTGGTTTGTTTCCCCGGCCGTTAACCATAAACTGTCTGTCACGAAATGACAGGATTTCAGGAGTAGAAAGAACAGCTTGGAAATCATTTTGGTGTTGGTTCTTCAACATACGGCATACACTTCACTTGACAATATTTGACAAAATGATTATAGGTTTGGTATTCACATTTTTTCAGCACTGATCATCTGAGACTAAGAACAGACCGGTTTTAAAGGTTCATATGTTACAGTTTAAAGTTGAATTACTAAAATAGTTCCCTTTCATGTCCCAAATGATAGCAACTCCTTATTCAAGTAAACGTTTTATCTGAAATAGCGTTTGGTTTAGAAACATTCTTGCTGCTTGCCTTTATATCTTTTAAAGAATACTGTTAACATCCTGTTTAAAAAGGTTGTTACGGGCACAAATTAACCATGACTCTTATTTGGTATATTTCTTCTTTTTTTATAATCAGAAATGACCCAAGTCATTTGCCAAGCTGCCTGCAGTGCCAAGGCACGTGTTAAGACAAACATGTGTGTCTACACAATACAATTAAATTAACGGTACCCCTACGTTTTGTACAGGCTGTCTTCTGTCCACTTCTATTACTAATGTCATAAATACATCATTGAAAAACACAGGTTATTCTGGTGAATACTAAGAAATCTCCCTTCCCCCCAAAAAAGGATTAATTTCATGGAAATCACACACACAAAGGGCTACAACTCTCTGGTACCTTCATGCGTTCAAGTGTGACGTTACGCAAATGTACCCATCGGCAACACAGTAGGCACAAATAGGCGTGTGTCCGTGCACACATTACATGATTGTATCCATGACGTCACATGATGGAGCGACGCCTTCTTTTAGGTTAAACATCTACGTTGCGTGCAGTGCCGTTCATCCACCACCAGAGGCAGCCAAGAGCGTTGAGAATCAACCATTGAAAATGTGTCTTCAATTTCTATAAATATGACTGGCTCAATATATTAGCATACAGAGTACAGTAAAAATACACGCCCTGCCTGGCCTGCGATCTCACGATTAGTGAAGAGGAGAGAGAATATTTCTTTAGGCGGTGATACCGATATTTGATCAGTATACCCAGTGTAAGTGCAAAGGGAATGGTGTTAAATTGTTGACTACATTGTGTGCGGAACGGATGTACTAGAGGCTAACTTCCACCAGTTGCTTCTTATACGGCCAGTGAATTTACGATGCTACATCCTAAAAACGTATACGGTGCAACATCCTAAAGATGAAGTTTCCCCCCATCCCAACCCCCCAGTTACACAGCTAACGCGATTCTATAACCTAGCTACCCTGGATACACCCCCTCCCCCCTGTGTTAAAATACCAACGATTCTGACCGTGTGGGTGGTGGCGTGCAAACGATAGGGCTAGCTAGCGATGACACGGGCGGTGTATGTGCGGGGTTGGGAGGTGGTGGTGGGGGGGGGGGGGGGAGGGTGTGGCGTGCGTGCGTGGTGGAGATTCTACAGAAGGACAACTCCCCCCACCTCTCTCTCTCTCTCCTCCTCCTCCACCTCCCTAGTCGAACCCTTCTCCCTCAAAAGAAAGGATGGGGGTGTTGCAGAGGCAGACTACCTGCTCAGCTTGCCCGAGCACTTGCCCTCGCGGCTGCAGCCCCTCCCCTTGGACAGGTGGAAGGGCCCAGAGCGCGCCTGCCGGCCGCAGCACATCTCTGGGTGGTGCGGGTGGGTGCGCCGCACCGGCGGAGACCCCGAGAAGCTGGGCGGCGAGCAGCTACGCCCCAGGCAGCCCTTAGCTCCTCCACCGCCATCGCCCCCACCACCACCACCACCACCGCTACTGCCACTTCCACCACCACCACCACCAACACCTGTGAGGCTGTGGCGGTGGTGGTGTTCGTGGCGGGAGGGCGAGGAGCTGCCAGAGCGCTGCAGGGAGGAGGTGCTGCGCGGGGAGGCGCTGGAGCTGCGGTGGGGGTGGTGGTGGTTGTAGTGGTGGTGGTGGTGGTGGTGGTGGGGGGAGCCGGTGAGGCTGCCGAGGCCTGAGCGGGAGCCTCCGTGCATGGGGGAGCGGTGGTGGAGCGGGGAGCCGCGCGAGCCCTGCACCAGCTGGGCCAGGCAGGACAGGAGGTCCGAGTCACTGTTGCTGGCCGCGCAGATGCGGTACCGCCGGAGCCTGGGTGGGGAGCAGAGATAAACCACACAGCGGTTATATTTAGAAAGGATCGTATTTTAATGGTTTTCCACGAAATGTTAACATTTGCATTCTGCGTTTGCATTCCTACTACTCGTAGATTTCTTCATATCCATTTTTCTATATGTTCCTTATTTTCTTTTTAAACATTTTTATAATTTTCTTTTCTGTTTTTCATTCTTATTACTGGTCTGGACTTCTGCGGTGCCATCCACATGTGGGACTACTAAAATACGTCTTATCCTTGTTATCGTTTCGGCTGATTTGGGTTCCACACGGCGACCGGACTAGCCAGCGTGTTGCCGTAACGACGGGGTCGTTACCTTCCCTCCACTGTGGAGCGGCTTGGGGGTTTCCCCGGAGGGGGCCGGGGCTGCAGCTGCTGGGATGCCAGCGGGTCGGAGGGGGCCGGCGCGGTGTTGACGGGCCGGGGGATCCTGCTCTTGCGGGACAGGGGGCTGGAGGAGGAGGAGAGGGAGAGGCGGTCGGACCGCGACCCCAG
>JACYXH010000638.1:0-97500 GCA_026745465.1 Lota lota | reverse complement strand
TACAATCAGAAAAAACATCCTGAGCATTTAGCTTCTATTTTATATTTTGCTACAATCAACTAACTCACAGAACAGCAGTGTTTCAAGACACAAAAAATAAAGACAAACAACACCACAAAGGCGAGACAAAAGTCAAATTAAATGTAGTTACTATGTTCAACAAAAAATTACTAAAAATTATTACCCATTTTCACATCATGTCATGTCACACTAAGTTCATTAATATTTGCATTTTACTGGGTGTGCTGTGGCCTGCAGCGCCGTCAAACTCTATTCAGAACCTATTGTTACTGTATCCGTTCATCCTGTGTACCCCACTCTGTATACTACTACTAAGGAAACAACCCAAACTCTATTCAGAACCTATTCTTACTGTACCCAGCCATCCTGTGTACCCCACTCTGTATACTACCACTGAGGGAACAACCCAAACTCTATTCAGAACCTATTCTTACTGTACCCAGCCATCCTGTGTACCCCACTCTGTATACTACCACTGAGGGAACAACCCAAACTCTATTCAGAACCTATTCTTACTGTATCCATTCATCCTGTGTACCCCACTCTGTATACTACTACTAAGGGAACAACCCAAACTCTATTCAGAACCTATTCTTACTGTACCCAGCCATCCTGTGTACCCCACTCTGTATACTACTAAGGGAACAACCCAAACTCTATTCAGAACCTATTCTTACTGTATCCATTCATCCTGTGTACCCCACTCTGTATACTACTACTAAGGGAACAACCCAAACTCTATTCAGAACCTATTCTTACTGTACCCAGCCATCCTGTGTACCCCACTCTGTATACTACTAAGGAAACAACCCAAACTCTATTCAGAACCTATTCTTACTGTATCCATTCATCCTGTGTACCCCACTCTGTATACTACTAAGGGAACAACCCAAACTCTATTCAGAACCTATTCTTACTGTATCCATTCATCCTGTGTACCCCACTCTGTATACTACTACTAAGGGAACAACCCAAACTCTATTCAGAACCTATTCTTACTGTACCCAGCCATCCTGTGTACCCCACTCTGTATACTACTAAGGAAACAACCCAAACTCTATTCAGAACCTATTCTTACTGTATCCATTCATCCTGTGTACCCCACTCTGTATACTACCACTAAGGGAACAACCCAAACTCTATTCTCTCTCTCTCTCTGTCTCTCTCTCTCTCTCTCTCTCTCTCTCTCTCTCTCTCTCTCTCCCTCTCCCTCTCCCTCTCCCTCTCCCTCTCCCTCTCCCTCTCCACCCACCTTCCACGCAGCGCTGCGGATGCGGTTGCGGTTACGGTCCAGCTCCTCCCACACGTCGGCCTCCTGGTGGCGGAGGGGGAGGACGGGGGAGCCGGGGGGGCGGTCCCCCGGGCCCGGGTTGTTCTCCCCGTCGCTCAGCTGCTCGTCCTGGAGCACCTCCTCCGTGTTCTCCCGGAGCAGGTCGCCCGGGATCAGGGAGGCGTTGGCCATCCTGGAGCACACACACACACACACACACACACACACACACACACACACACACACACACACACACACACACACAGGAATTGTACACACACACACACACACACACACACACACACACACACAGAATGCCTACCCTGTTAGGACTCTGGTTTGGTGGATGGAATCTGTGATCTTTTTTCAAGCTGATGATTAAAAAATATAACTTGGACTAAGGGTCGTTTTTGCTGTATATGGTCTTTAAGGCATGGTTAACAGACTAAAAGTAGTTTCAATATTGCGTTAGTATCATATTATCATCATCATCATCACATTGTATCACACAACTGGGAATTACCATGAGTAAACCTCTTAGATCTCATGAATTCACAACACCACTTTAAAGACAATACACAATAATATTGAGATATTGCCAAATAAAGTAGTTATAGTAGTTATAAAGTAAGTACCCCCACCACCAGACCACCCTCACATATTTCCAGTTTTCCCTTTTTATTTTGTATTTTTTCGGCTGCCATTTCTTCCGTTCATTACAGTAAATGCACAGTAAAAACGGACATCCACAGCATAGTGAAGCGCGGTGGACCCAGTGTGCGGGCGGCGCTGGATACGCACCCCATGTGCGCGGGCGTCAGGCGGGTGTGGTGCTGGGGCGTGGTGGCACTGGCGTTGATTGTGAGGGTGCCGTCCGTGCAGGTCCGCTCCCAGTCGTACGGGTCGTTCTCCACCACGTTGTACGTCTTCATGCTGTTGTCGAACACCGACATCAGCAGCTGTGGTCAGCACCCGCGGAGAAAGGGTCTTTAAGGTTTTTAACATGTCACTGTATGTAGCATATCAGCACAAAACAAAGGTGCTCCACCTTTTTACTGAGGATTTTAACACACATCAGCCAACAGATGAGCATGTCAACGAACTAACAAACCTAAAACACAAAATATTTACATTTGTAATGGTTTTAACATTTCATTTGTACAAAACGTATAATATATATATACATATATATATAATATATATATATATATATATACACATTTACAAACTGTTAATGTGTCGTAGAACTCATATTTGTGTCAAAACAACACAAACAGAACTCACTTAAGCTACCGCCTAGGTGATTAAACAATCCAAGCACTGCAAACAATCATTTATCGTAATAAACGATCAGGGTTACCGTTTCCTGCCCAGCAATAACAGTAAAGACAACAGCTCAATCAAGAGCCTAATCAAACACACGGCGGTGTCATGTGACCTGGTAGTCTGGTTTGGTGAAGTAGTCCAGGCTGGAGACGTGGTCGAGGAACACAATGAACTCAGACGGCAGGTGTTTGAGCATCAGCCGGTGGTCGTAGGTATCCTTCAGCTTCCCTACGTGCTCCTGGATGCACACACACACACACATGCACAAGTACACACACACACGCACGCGCACACACACACACACACACACACACAAACAAGCACACACACACACACACACACACACACACAAACAAGCACACGTACACACACTCAGTCAGTCACCTTCCCATGCCTGTAACATCCTGTCCAGTTGACACAACGATGTTCGGAATGATGATCGGCTGTCCTTACTTTGTCCTTTATCTTTCGCCATGGCAACTGTCCCACCAGGAACTCCACCAGCATGTAAAAGAGGGACCAGAGGTCATCGTGACGACCCATCTCCTGCGTAGACACACCCCAAGGTCAGGTTATTATACGGCCTCACCTTCAACCATCGTCCCCCCCCCCCCCCCCCCCCCCCCCCCCCCCCCCCCTGTCCCGTCCCCCGTCATCACAACAATGCATCATGCGGGACGAGTCGATTAAGTTCTGACAGAGCAGAGTCGTTGACTCATCGGCAGGTTAGGGAGGAGAGGATGAGTGTCTGAGTGTGTGTGTGTGTGTGTGTGTGTGTGTGTGTGGGTGGGGAGCAGGTTATACAACGTGGCTGCTGGGACTGACCGACCTTGTTTTTGTGTGCGTTGACGGACGCGTAGCGCACCGTGCCTCTGAACCCTGCCACCGGCCGCGGCTGGGCGGGAGAGGGAGAGGGAGGGAGGGAGGGAGGGAGGGAGGGAGGGAGAGAGAGAGAGAAAGAGAGATGGCGACACAGAGAGAGAGAGAGAGAGGGGGAGAGAGAGCGAGACGGTTATCACATGCACCACTGCCCACATTGTTTGCTTTGCCCATAACTGGAGATAACAAGAAGCAAAACCAAGGGACTGAACCAGGACCCTCTCGGCTGGGATTTGTACAACCTAACCCCTCCTACTGCGCTACCTTCAATAACATGGTTTATGGATTTCACATTTTAAGTGTTAGCTACTCTTCAAAGTATTTACGCACAAATGCGCTCAGTGTCTGTGTGTGTGTGTGTGTGTGTGTGTGTGTGTTTGTGTGCGAGCAACAGGTACTTACAGGCCGGACCTCTTGGCATGAGTTGGTGAACTGGCGAGCCAGCCCAAAGTCCAGCATGTAGCAGGTACGGCATGTACTGGGGAAGCGGCCCATGGCGAAGTTAGACTGGAGCCGAGATTGAAAGATAAAAGTAAAGGAGACACATTTTTATAAATAACGGATGAAGATTCACCTTTTTAGTTTTAAATGTATTTGAACATTTATTGAAGAGAGAAACATAATAATAATAAAAAATGATATACAATTAAAATGGGTTATGATTCAATGGGATCACATTTGATTATTATAAATTTAAGGCTATATCCCACAATTTTACTGAGACCAAACGACAAGCAGAAAACAGCTGAAACATGAACAACAAATACGAAATATGATACAAATCCAGATCCAAAAGACTCAAGTGGAAAAAGAAACAAAAAAAGAAGGGAAAAAAGGCGTTTGGTACGTTCGACCTCCACTGTCTCCACGGTTCTCCGTGGAATCCCCACACTCACCGGCTTGATGTCTCGGTGGAGGAAGCCCACAGCATGGATGCTCTCGATGGACTCCAGGATCTGCCGGCCCAGCCTCAGAGTGGTGCTGATGCTGAAGGTGCCCCGTGACATGCTCCTCCTCAGGTCGGCAAGGTTACGGCCCTGAGAGAGGATGGAGACCCCCACACGGTGCAAGGATGGGTGGGGGGATGGAGAGGAGGGAGGGAGGGAGGAAGGGAGGGTGAATGAGGAGGGAAGGGTTGGAGGGAGGGAAGGTGAGAGAGGGAGGAGGGGGGAGGAAGTTAAAGAGAGGGAGAAGGGAGGAAACGATTTAACCCTACCTAACTCTTCAATCCTCTCTATACTGTGTGATAGTCCTCCTAAAGACAATAAAAATACTACAAATATGACGTTTTGAGGGCAGCTGGGCATTTCACCTGAAACTAAATAACTTTAGTTTCCTGGCTGATCTTTCAAAATCCTTAACCTGCATGTTAGCACCACAAACAGATACGTAATAAGAAAATAAAAGACTTGAGCTACAAATGGGACCTTACTACTACTACTACTACTACTACTCCATTAATACTATTTTAAATAATACCTTAACCCGAGAAAGAAAAAAAATGGGTATTAAATGCAATTGAATGAATTCAAGACCCACCTGGAGTTCCATCACCACATAGTTGAAGCGATCATTGCGACCACAGCCAACGAAGCGGCAAACATGGTCCTTCCCTGAATAGAGAGGACAAATTATTATTTTACTTCTTACACGCTTTGCCAATATAAAGGTTTGTTTCCTATGCCAATACAGTATTTTGAGTTAAATTGAATTAAGAGAGCTCACGTGAGAGTGAGAGAGGTAACCCTAAGAATTCTTCTCTTATTTTACCGTTATTCTTTGGGGCTTTGGCAATGTAAATGTATAAGCCCTAACTTTACTCCGTAACTAGTTACTCAATAACTAGTGTGTGTGGTTTGTGTTTTAACTTTGGCTGTGATTCAATAGTACTGCCATTGACTCACGAGTCAGTGATGAGATCACTGACTTTAATGCACAATACTGTGTGTGTGTGTGTGTGTGTGTGTGTGTGTGTGTGTGTGTGTGTGTGTGTGTTGTTCCTAACTGAGCCTTTTGTTTATGTGTGAGTTCAAAACTGGTTGTCTGGGTTTGCGTCTCCACAACTGAAACCCCTATTGTGTTAGTGTGCGTGAGGGTGTGTATCGTGTGTGTGTGTGAGTGAGAGAGCGTGTACGAGCGTTCACACATCACAAGCGTGTGCGAGCGTGGTGCATATGTGTTCGCATGCCTGTGTGTTTGTGCATGTGTTTGTGGGTTTGTGTGTGTCACTGTTTGTGTGCGTGAGGTTTGTGTGTGGTGTGTGTGAGAGTGTATGTGTGTGGACACGATGCTTGTGTTCTAATCCCGGAAAACAGTGCTACACTGGTAGCCCTATACCAACCGCGCACCAGCAGACCCCTCCTAGCATACAGTTCAAATCACACAGGACACAGGAAACTCTATATACACACATCTATGACTGAACTCCAGAACCATGAACCAAAACGAACCATTCCAAGGGTAAAGCGGTATAGGGCATTAGAAGGAACGCAATGCGAGTTTCGATTTACAAGGACACTTCTCGACATTGTTTATTTACAAACATTGTGTGTGCCTTATGCGTCTGTGTGTGTGTGTGTGTGTGTGTATGTGTCTGTGCCTGTCTGTCTGTGTGTGTGTGTGTGTGCCTGTTCGGCCGTCTGTGTGTGTGTGTGTGTGTGTGTGTGTGTGTGTGTGTGTGCCCCCTGGTGCGTCTGTGTGTGTGTGTGTGCACGCCTGTCTGTCTGTGTGTGCCTGTTCGGCCGTATCTGCGCATGTGCACGAACGCCAGTGTGTCTGTGTGTGTGTGTGTGTGTGTGTGTGTGTGTGTGCCCCCCGGTGCGTCTGTGTGTGTGTGTGTGTGTGTGCGCGCGCCTGTGTGTGTGTGCGTGTGTGTGTACAGGCCTGTGTGTCTGTGTGTGTGTCTGTGTGTGCACGCCCATGTGTGTGTGTGTGTGTGTGTGTGTGTGTGTGTGGACCAGCTCAGCTGTGTGGGGTTACCTCCCCGGTCCCTAAGGAAGGCAGCAGCACTATAATACTGAGGGGGTCGGCCATTAGACCTCAAACATGATCCCAACTCATTGATTTACCTCTTAACGAAAAGAAGGAGCAGCACTATGGAGGGAGGAAAGATGACAGGAAGGAGGAGGAGGAGGAGGAGGAGGCGGAGGAGGGGGGGTTAAAAGAGGAGAGAAACAAACCCCTCCCCAACCCCCACCGAGGTCGTGTGCTAAAGAGGTGGGGGTTGGGGGCAGGGATTGTTGTGAGGCACCATGAGTGTCCAGTCCAGAACCACGTGCACACACTCTCATACACATTCACCTCGTTGACCTGTGCACACACATCAGAAAACGTCCCACACTTCTCATCATGACATGACATTTATTTAGCTGATGCTTTTGTCCGACTTAAGCGACTGCCCAATAAGTGAAGCGATAACCCAAAATGTGCAAGAATCATTCGAGAACATACAATTCCTCAAATAACCAAACTGCTTTAAGTGCTACAATATATAAACACGAGATAGAGGAATTGCATATATATATCTTTGGTTTATTTATTTATTTATTGTTTTCATGGGACAAGATGTATTCTGAACGGATTTGAGCCTGCGGCGGTAGATTGGTAGGGTTTCAGCTGTCCTGACTGTCAGTGGGGAGCTCATTCTTCCATTGCGGAGCCAGGACAGCAAACAATCAAGATTTCGTTGCAGTTTGTTTACCTTAACCATCTTGGGTTGTGCGACCTTGGAAGACGGATCATATAAGGCTTCAAAATAAACTCTAAACTTGAAGCATGTGTCCTGATGTAAGTGGCTGGGGTGGCTGCAGTGGTTTGTTTGTCTCTGCTTGTGTATCTCTGCATGTCTATCCTGGTGTCATTCACCGGCCCCAGAGCCAATGACAAAACAAAGTCTGCTTTTGCCTGCCTGCAAAAGCTCAAAGATAAACATGTGAACTCAGTCATGACCGTTCTAGACCAGAGCAATCAATCCCAGAGAGAGAGAGAGAGAGAGAGAGAGAGAGAGAGAGAGAGAGAGAGAGAGAGAGAGAGAGAGAGAGAGAGAGAGAGAGAGAGAGAGAGAGAGAGAGAGAGAGAGAGAGAGAGAGAGAGAGAGAGAGAGAAGAGGTAACTGAACTCCACTGACTCACCCTGGAGTTTCTTGAGCACCGCCACCTCCATCTTTAGCACCTGCTTGGGTTGCTGGGCCGACTCCACCTTCAGCGCTACACTGATCCGTGTCAGCAGGTCCAGGGCCTCGTAGATCTCCCCGAATCCCCCCCCACCGATCTTCTTCACCTGAAGGCCATACAGGAGTAAACATGCGGCATTAGAAATAGGCTAGAAACTCTTACTATTATAAAACTATATTTCAATACAGGAGAAAACATAAAGCATTACAAAAAGGCTTGATACTATTACTATTATTACAATATATAGCAATACAGGAGTAAACATGCAGCATTAGAAATAGGCTTGATTTGAGTGTTAATTCTTTATGTATTTAACTCAATAACATTTGTGCCTGCGTGTCTAAATATATAGTACAACTAGTATTTTCATGCACTGCATTTTTTGTATTTAATGCAAAAATACTGTCCCAGTATTGTATCTGGGACAGTAACAGTGCATCATTCATCCGGCAGTGTGTCAGTTTCACAACACAACTCAATATTAGCCACTCGCATAGCACCTTAGGACAAGTGTTAGCTCCTCGCTAACAAGATCCATTCAGTTCACCCTCTTGCTCTTAGCGCGTAGCGGCGTTAGATTCCCACTAAGCCCCCTACCCTCCTGTCCCCCTCCCTGAGCACATCCCACTAGCAGCTAAAGTTGAAGGATTAGTGCTAGCGTTCTTATATAACTCTGGTCCTCAGAACACTGGGGGCCGGGCCTAGCAGTGAGGCAGGTAGGGAAGGAGGGAGGGAGGGAGGGAGGGAGGGAGGGAGGGAGGGAGGGAGGGAGGGAGGGAGGGAGGGAGGGAGGAGGGAAGGGAGGGAGGGAGGGAAGGAAGGAGGGAAGGAAGGAAGGAAGGAAGGAAGGAAGCAAAGGAATGAGGGAGGGTGTCCTTCATTAATCCCAGACAGGACTTTTGTGAAGGAGGGTAGTAAGGAAGGGAGGCAGAAAGTTAGGACGGATAGAAGGAAGGAGGGAAGAAAAGGAGGAAAGACAGAGAAAAACGATGAAAGGAAGAAAGAAAGGGGACAAAGAAAGTAAGGTAGAACATAGAGAAAGGAAAGAGGGTAGATGGAAGCGGAAGGAAGGAAGGAGAGGAAGGTAGAAAGCAACAGAAGAAGGAAATGACAAAGGAAGGAAGGAAGGAAGCCAGGCCTGAATCACATGTGACCCAGGAGGGCCCAGCAGAGCCCTAGCAGGGTGCCCTGAGGGACTCAGAGCTGCTGCTGCACCACCACAAATAGACACCTCCTCTGACTCCTCTGGCTATTTTAGGATCCTAATGCAGCAGAGAACCTGGCCAGAGCACAAGACCCCCAACTGGGCAGGACCTGTCCCAAGTGAGATCCTGAGAGGTGAGGCAGGGCCAGGAAAGTTGAGGATCAGGACAGGTAAGGTCAGGATGGGGGGGGGGGGGAGGAGGTCTGTACAGGGGAAGGTCATGACTGGGCGAAAAAAGGCCTGTTATTTCGGGGAAGCCATTGTTTTTGTTGTTATTTGTTGTACTGTTTGTCCTGTATTTTGTGAGTGTGTGTCTGTGACTTTGACGTCAGGGTCGGAACGGGCAGCGACGGAGCAAAGAACAACACGCGCGCGCACACACACACACACACACACACACACACACACACACACACACACACACACACACACACACACACACACACACACACACACACACACACACACACACAGAGGCCCCTTTGTCAGAGAGCAGACTCAGCTCCACTCACCACTTTCCATCGCTCCTTGACCAGGGCGAGGACGGTCAGGATGTCAGCCTGCTCCACCCCTCCGCTCATCCTGACGGTGCCGGGCCCGCCGCGACCCGCCGAGCCCGCCCGCTGATCTCAGTGGTTGCCCCCCCGGTAACACACCACAGTCTTATACTGGGACAGGCATCTGGGGCCTGGGCGTGCGCGGAGAACCCTATGAAAGCCCAGGCAGGACACAAACATGAGATAAACAACAGAAGACCACTGACAATCCACTGAAAGTCCAGGATGGACAGAAAACGTGTGAAAAATAAGTCTGTAAGCGCTATAAGAGTAGTATAAATGTACAGTATAAACGTTAACATTGCAGACAGTCTGTCAACACATTATTGACAGAATAGGATACATTATTGAAACAATAAATGATTATATATTATTAAATATGAACCAGGCTATTTGTTGAGATGAGTTTGACTATAACTGATAGTAATTATATTTCATGTAATTGATTAAATATATATATGATTAATTACTAATTCATTAAATGATATTACATCTAGAAATTACAACTAGAAATTACAACTGTGCATGACACCATTACGGGAAGTATCACAATAAATAATCAAAACATCATTCAATAATTCAGGAGACACTTTTTTACAACATGACGTGAATACATATGGGGGGTGGGCGGGGATCAAACCCAGGACACTTTCAACCGGGTTTAAGTGAGTCAACAGTCACTCGACCTCAACGCTGTGTTATGACAATTAATCTCTCACAACAATGTTGTGTTCTGAACAAAAAGCATCTGCGGCGCCGGTTAATTCCCAATGAACTCAATGGGCCCGTTGTGAAAGCATATGCGCGTGTATGTCTAGATATGAAGGTATGTGTGTCATCAGATCCATGGGGGGGGGGGGGGGGAAGTGATCTCCCTGGTTTAGATTATACTGATGTTAGCCTGAGCCCTTTGACTTTTTCTGCAGCTGTCCCAGCTGCTGCTGCTGCCAAAGCCTTGGCAGCTGTCTCTCTTTGGACATACCCTGTCGCTCCGCTGGTCCTCAAAAGCAGCCGCGAGAGTTCTAAAAGACACCGGCGAGGATCCTCAACTCTGGACTCTGTAGAGTCCGGAGTTACAGTGACAAATGGGTTTCTTTTGCGGAGTCATCATCGGCCTGGCAGCCATTTTCTCTGGGGTCTCCGAGAATGATTATCGATTTTTCTTTCTTGTTTTGTCCTCTTACGTGAGAAGACGTAAATACCCTTTTTCAGTCAACGTCATGATTACGTCACAGCGTTAGCTGGAGGCAAATGAAAGCAACAACTGGAGGCAAATACAAATAGTAGGCTCAACCAACTATCCAAATTATATCATCTTGCTGTGTTGTTGAGTGCCAGAAATAAAGTATTGTCTGTTGGTATGGATATGTGACTCAGGTTTATCATGTCCACCTAAAAAACAGAAATTGGGGAACTAGGAGGAACAGGTAATTGATCATGTAACTCTCTTAGGGAATTAGCTCAGAGAGTTATGGTATGACCAGACAAGCTCATAGATAATATAACAATTATGTAGTTAGGTTAATGCTTAACAAACACTTTCAAATATGAAATGTAGGTTACATTATCTCATCATGTAAATGCAGTTGTATATGTACAATAACCATAGCTCTGTAGAACTGGCAGTATTTGTGCATACTACGTTAGTTCTACAGCAAAGTCTCAAATAATCGAACCGTTTTACTACGTTTTGTAATAACTGGTAGGATAGAAGCCGGTCTAAGGAAAACAACCATACTTTCAAATTGAAGCTTCATTGCTGGACATAATTGGATAAAAGTTATATAAATCTTAAGGCTGGTGTTTGCTGCTCGTTCAGGGAATTTTCTTCTTCCTGTCTCAGCCCCGCCCAAAAAAAAACGTTATGGTTTACTAACAGACAAGATCCACATTCTTAAAACAGACTACCTCTGCTCTCTCTCTGTTGGGTAGCGTAGCTTCGTTAGCTCAGCTTCCCATCTCACTTGGGGTCATGATGATCCAATGTTTAAACCACCCTGACCTTTTGAGCCCCATTATGGCAACAAAGAGGAGAGAATATCCACTTTCCCTTTGACCTCTTTCACAAGTGCATATCAAGTTCACAAAAAAACATTGGAAACCCTGTTCTAACCCATCTCTGTAGAGTTATGCAAATGATAAGGCTTAAGCTAATATTAATTGATTATCATGTGTTTAAATTGGGACAATGCTTTTGTCTGCAGTGCACATAGGGCTTTGGGGGGGGGGGGGGGGGGGGGGGGGGGGGAAGAACGGTTTGAAAGAATGTGTTCAAAAGGAGTTTCTTCTGGAAAAAGAGAGTTTTGCATCTGGAATTCTTTATTACGCAACAATCTCCATTCATCTCTCAGGAGATCTCCTTCAGTCTGGCTGTACGCACTAACACACACACAGACACACACACACACACACACACAAACACAAGCGCACACACACACACACACACACACACATACAAACAGTGTTCTCCAACGGGACGCCCTACGATCATAACACAGGATCCAGCTCACATGGCACCATCCAACCACCAACGAGGAGGAGCAAATCAATCCCATCATGCACTTGGGTGAGTGATGGAGTTGGCGGGGAGAGGAGCAAGGTCAAAGATGGTCAGACTGGAGTGAAATGAAGACGAGGGTGAAACGCGACCCGAGGAGGAAGATGGACATGGTTTGTCATGTCCACTGGTGCCAGACTGAACCCACTGATCCCTAGATGGTCGGGGGAGACGCCATGGAAGGAGGGGGTGGGGGGGGGGGGGGGGTGGATACTTACATGGATGGCTGTTTATCTGGATGGAGGGGGTAGAAATGTTTATATGGATAGATGTTTATATGGATGGAGGGAATACAAATGGTTATTTGGATGGATGGATGGATAGATGGATGGAATGGTGGGTGGATGTATGGAGCGACGGAAGGGTGGATGGATGGATGGATGGATGGATGGATGGATGGATGGATGGATGGATGGATGAAAGGGTAGATGAATGGATGGATCGAAGGGCGGATGGCAGGATGGACAGTCATTGGTCAACTCATCTTTTTACATTTGTTTAAGATGTAGGCTTTTAAAACACAACTCTAGGGTTCTTTATAACAGGAGGTACAGAACTATTTCAGAAAAGCTGTTGTTTGTTGTTTGTTTCTTTCACGGAGAAGGTAATGGAATATGTCTCAATTCTATGTTTACATTTTACGTTGAAAAAGTCATGGTATATGAAAGAAACCTAATACATCTGGCGCTGTGTTTATGTTTAAAACAACTATGAATCACTAATTTGTGAGAATAGGAGTCAACAGCCATTAGAGGAATTTCCGATAATACATCTTCATTACTGAAGGCATTGTAAACAAAAAACAAAAAGAAATAAACTGAAGATAAACCCAAAGAATAAACAATCATGGCACATCATTCCAGAACATGCTGCTAACTGTTCTCAAACAGTGATCTCTGCAACGGGTGCCGTACATCAAGGTCTTCCATTGTTTGCTGTGAAGAAGAGTTTGGTGGTATACTCCAACCCACTTCATTTCCAGGCATCCCTATGTAAATACAAACACACGTTGCACTATCCCTCTCTCTTAACACTCCTTTCAGATAGTTGGATCAAAGTATCTCAAACGTATATGGAACTGGCTGTTAAGGGGATTGTACATCAATCTAAAGTTTGGTATGTTGAGAAGTTAGGAAGAAAAAACAAATAGATCTTTAGCTCTTTAGACGGTGGGATGTGATCACACATGACCACCACCACCCTCCCCCCAAAACACAAACACACACACACTGCCCCCACAGACCTCAGTGGGAGAGAGCAAAACAGAAGAAAACTGCTTCTAAGTTGCAAGTCAGCAGGCTATTAAGCCATTACAACAACAACACACATGCATGCGCCCTGGACATCCGCACACACACACACACACACACACACACACACACACTCACTCATTGACTGCAGTCATCAGCTTTCAACCTCCCCCAAAAAAGAGACCTCAATCTATGGCAGCGTCTTTCTGTCTTGCCATGAATCATATTTCCTGATGGGGGCATCGTCATGGTTACCACCATGGCGCAGTGACAATCCATTAACAAACTGCAGCTCCTCTCTGCCCCCTTATTTGTTTTTTGATTAAGTGCAGCTTCTTGGCGCGAAGGACTAAGCAACATGGACAGAGAATCCCTCCATGTTTCTTTTGAGGGGATACTTTTACATAGGGTCATATTGAACGCAGTGACAGGGACACGCAAACACACACGACTTGCAAAAACACAACCCCTATTCAGAAACTCCTTCGCGCGCACATGCACGCACCCAGACATCGCTATAGACTGGAGAGCAACAGTGCAATTTTATTCATTAAAACTGCTACGGCCAAAACCTGCCCGGACCCCTGTAATGTAATCTCATAGTTGGCATGTGGCCTGACTCGGGGAACTGGTAGTGCCCGGTCAGACCACCCTCTGTGTCCCGGGACAGACCATGGAGACTGGTCAGCATAGAGATTGGTCCACCAGTCCACTATCATGGCATCAATATAATATGATGGCTTCAATATAATAGGATGACTTGTTGAGGGCAGTGAATGCGGTCGTGCTTGTTATGTTGATTTAATCTCAATATGTAAAAAGTATGTGTGCAATTCCATTCAGTCACTGGTTAAACATGAAGTGCATCCAATGTGATGCTGTTTTGAAGGTGATTTGAAGACACTCAAACACACACACACACAATACACCAGGCTGGTACTATAAATAGCTGCATTAATAATGTAACATTTCGGCAGCTATACCAGTCAGCATTATGATAGAACTGACTGCCCGCTGCCCCATGGACTGGCGCGTGAGAGTCGTTGCGTAGAGGCGGGTTGCTACAGCAGCAGATTGAGTGGAGCGCGTACACGCACATTGCCCGTCCATAGGCCGCGGTACTCATCCGGCTTGACGTAAATGTTAGCCCTCTATAATAATAATCACCCCGACGCATGTGGAAAGCTAGCTAGCGACTCAAGGAAAAGACATATGTCAGTACAACATGTCCCCTGTCCACTGATTAAGAGCCATACATTGCGCAGACGGGGGGACGTCTGCAATCAAAACATGTTATTCTAAAGACATGGTCTTTCAGTCGCTGTATCCTTACCTCGGGTATTTGATCCAAACCTTCCAACCCGAGAGGAGCCGGGTGTGGTTACAGCAAATCCACAACGTTAGGGGGCTGCGGTGGGGATAACGTCGAGCGAAATCCCATGGTGGATGCAATGTCCGCGCCGGTCTACGAATCACTGTGGCTTTTTTTTTGGGATGCTGCGGCGTAATTGAACTGAAGTAATACAGTGCGTTAGTACTATCGTCCGTTTTCTTCTCGCTGTCACCTCAGCATCTCTTGTCTCTCCCTCCGGCGCTGCAGATCAGTGACGTTACGTCTCCGCTGATTAACCTTCTTGCGCGCACGTCCCCGATTCGATCCCCCTCGCAACAACTTCGGTGCACGCGCCGGACGGTGGGAGGGGAGGTTTAAAGCTCGCCCGCGAGTAATCACAATGGAAGTGAGTGAACACGCGTTCCTTCTGGCAGGGAAACACGCACGTTTGGGGTCTAGTGATTTTTTTTCATCCTATAAAACGTTCACGTTGTTTTATATAGATTTACAAGCTTGCAATGCAAATGGAAAATATAGCAGTACAGAGGATATATATGACATATCTAGGAGGTAAGGGTAGGACGGGTAGTTCGGTTGGGAACGCGCCCCATACAGAATGACACTTCGCGCAAGGGCTTCTGGGATGATGCAGGCACGAATGACGTCTCGCCGTCCAACCGGCCAGAGTCGAATAGCTAGTGGGCTTCCGTGAATGGATCAGCGGATGAAGACTTCACCTCAATGCATCTCTCTCGGCCGCGATGGAGGCAACAGCGACGGTCTGAGCCTTAGTTCCTAGCCATGTAGCTAGCTAAGCCAGTACAACTAGACCCCATAGTTAGTTGATGTGTGATTAATTAGTATACCCCCCCCCCCCCCCTCCCTCCCCCCCACAGTTAGTATCACCAGTAGCTAGCTTTTCTGTCCGCAGGAACAGCAGCTGCTAGCCTACTCTCTCGCCACTACAGGAGGATGCTGAGGCTGTTCGGTGCGCTGGTTCTCCTGGGTCTGGCACTGGCGTGTATCACCTCTTGGGTGCTGGAGAGCTATGACACCTCCTGGCACCCCAAGCGGAGTGTCCAGCGACCCTTGGCCAGCGATGGAGAGGAATCCAAGGGGAATAGTCCGCCATTCCCAGGCGGCGAGTTTAATAATATATTCTGGTTTATACAGGTGAGGTGCTGTCTCTTGTGTGTTTATTCGGATTGTTGTTTCAATTGTAGCCTACGGTTAACTGCGGGTTAAATGCAATGACACCAATGCCATGCAGAGACCTTTTTATAGATAGCCTTCCATATGACAGATTTACTGTAAAAAACAACAACAACAACAACAACAACCAGGTGTTGTGAGCGATGATTTGGTAATTTATTATGCTAATCTTACTGCTTGGATTAGCACACACACACACACACACACACACACACACACACACACACACACACACACACACACACACACACACACACACACACACACACACACACACACACAAGGTTGTTGCAAATTGTTGATAACACGATGAATATACATAATTTTTTCTTAAATATGTGTGTGATTCAAGGTGTCCGACATCCACATAAGCCGTTTTCATGACCCGAAACGCATTCCAGATTTTGAGAAGTTCTGCACTGACACAGTTGGAGTGATCAAACCTGCTCTTGTGCTCGCAACAGGTAATCAATCATTCAACCGGTTTTCCTGGATGTATGTTTGTATTGCAGCACATTATGCATAGGTCTGTAGATGTTTGACAAAGTACATTAGGCCTATATCTCTCCAGTATCCTGTTATCTTTTATATCCTAGTGATTCTAGCGATGAGGTGTAAGATCTTTGTCATTACTCCAATTTTGATTGTATACCTCGATGCAAGTGTCTGCTAACTGTAAATGTGTCATGCACCTCGACTTGACCATGAAGAAGAATTAAAAATGCTCAGTGTTCACTGTGTTTCTCCATTGGCATTGACAGGAGATTTGACGGATGCGAAGACGGAGAGTAAGGTGGGTTCCTTGCAGCACGAGGTGGAGTGGCAGGCCTACCACAACGTCCTGAAGCGCTCGCGGGTCATGGAACGCACCCGGTGGATCGACATCCGTGGAAACCATGGTGACTACCATCGCTATAATCCCCTGGGGAATGTGCCTAGTGCATCAATCGGCACATTTAAATATACGTTTTTATAGTGCACCTATTTTACCAGCAGGTGTGATCTATCCCATCATACCATGTGTGACATCACAAACGGATCGATTTGCTTGTAATTAGCTTGTAATGACCACCTCGCTTGGTTGTTAAATAGGGACACGTTAATGGAACAGGAAAAAAGTGGGACACGTGTGTGTATATATACATATAACATTAAATGTATAATATCCCAATTGAGCTTTATCAACATTGAACTAAATGATCATTTAAAATAATAGAAGCACAATTCTTGTGTTTTCAAATTGAATTTCCTCAACATATTTCACCAATATCATACGTCATCATATAGCCTACATTTTGAGCCAAAATGATCGCATTACAACATGAAGAATTTAATAGTATTTGTCCTCCTGAATTCATTATCTCTGAAGCAGGATAATGAAACAATACTATCGAGTGATCTCTCCCAGCCCTAGCAGGAAGCAGGCCCTCAGCTGTCCAGTCCTGTCTTATTAGATTGCGAGCTATTAGATGGGAGACAAGACATCCTCCGCAAGTCATTTGTGCAGACAAAAAAAATAAATCAACATGATATTCGATCTGCAGGGTTGAGTTTTCTTTTTCCAACAGTTATATTGACCTGATATCGATAAAGGCTGTTGCATATTTGACCTGCTGTTACTTTGTTCATGATCAAAATTGTGAAAACCACACAAGGAAATGATATCCTGCAATGGAATATCTTCACATCTCACAAGCCTACACAAACACTCAGTGTACAAGCCGGTTGATATCACAGATGTTTGTTTTTTCTTCCACAGATGCGTTTAACATCATCTCACTGGACAGTGTCAACAACTACTACAGGTTAGTAACGTTTCATGAATGCATGATGGAGTACAATGTGTGTAATGTAAATGAACAACACAGCTGTTTTTTAAGTCCAATTTTACATGTTTCTTAGTGGCAGGGAGCAAATTGTTGAGTCAATGTGAGCAGTGAGGCAGGGGGCTTGCGTATCTCTAACATCATCAAGAAACGGACTTAACTTGCATTTATCCAAGTCACCCGAGACAATGGAAATAGAAGTACAGTCTAACCTCTCTTCTGCATTTTGACGCAGATTACGTTTTATTGTTGGGTGTCGGGACTCTTAATGATGATTTATGTCCAGGCTCTGCAATGTTCTGGATGCTGTGGTCGTTTTTTGTTGGATTTCACTCAATACTCACTTCTCATTTGTTCTGATGAAATGTCCGACCTGTTTGAAAGATGTAAACTGTATAATGGTGAAGTAGATTGTGAATAGTGAGTTAAGGAATTAGTGGTGGTGACTGCTTTGACAAGATTCTGGTGCACAACAATGTTACAATTCTAACAGTCAATAAAAGATTTTCAACGATTAGTTGGTGATGGTAAAATTGGGTTTAGCACATAACAAAATCCATGAAAATGACATCATGCAATTAGCTTGTTAACATTACAGCAAAGTGAATCAATGTGTTTCCTTACAACGGTATCCTGAACATTTACATTATGTCCTTGCTGTTTTGAGTGCTTAGGTTCTCCTATAACGAGGGTCTCTGAAGCCCTTTGAGACTCATTTGAGACTTGGCCTTTTTTTCTTCCTCCCCCAGGAAGTATTCGGCCAATCAGAAAGTGGGCTCTTTCCATTATGTCCACCAGACTCCTTTTGGAAACTACTCCTTTATATGCGCTGATGCCACCCTCACGCCTGGACCCAAGAGACCCTACAACTTCTTTGGCATTCTCGACCAGGTGATTGCTGGTTCACCTTTGTTACCTTGGAAACGGGAACCACTCACTCGTTAACTTAACGAGGGGCGTTGTTTACCTCGTTAGCCTAACGAGGGAGTAAGTAAAACAACGTCCTTGCTTCCACGCCATTAGTCCTATCTGAAGGATAAAGAATTCTAAGTAAAATAAAAAACAATTGCCCGTGAGACAGGATATTAGGGGGCGGGACTACACACTGAGCGAGGAGAGTTTAATGATCGTATAAAGGGTTTAATTTGCAACAGCAGGAGCACTACATTACTACCAGCACTACGGTGTGACTAGAATGCAATCCACACCCACTTGGAAACACAACCGCAAACAAACAAAACCTTTGCTTAATGTAGTATTCATAACAACAACGGCAAAGGGGAAATGATGCATTACATACCCTTCAACCTTTCAACAGCCAATGCTATCGGTTACTGCCACGCCCCCTGCTAATGCACCATCCTTGGTTATTAATGGCAGCCCTGTGTCCCCCGCTCCCCTGCCCCCTCCCCAACCATGTACAGACCCAGATGGACCTACTGACTGCATTCCGGGCCGAGAGCCTCACCAGCAACCAGTCCGTGTGGTTCGGCCACTACACCACCTCCACCGTGATCTCTCCAGCACCAGGCGTCAGGGACGTCATGAGGTACGCCGGGGAACATGGAGAGAACATAGACGTGTGTGTGTGGGTGTGTATGTGTGTGTGAGATATCACACCTTTATCCACTATTTATGATGTGTAAAGCACCCACCTGCATCAGTCACTTTCCACTAAGTATGTTATTTAAAGAAAGAAGACCCACAGACATCTGGAAATGGGGAACAGTGATTTGGAATTGGGTCTGACCGAGGTCACATGACCATGGTCACATGACCGTAACACCTGCGTAGCCAGAGCAACCAGTAATAACATCAGCCCGACTAGTTCTAATAAATACTTGTCAAGATAAACACAGGGCACACACACACACGGTGTGCCAACGCTTGGGGGTGTGTATGTGTGTGCGCGCACACGCTTTGGCGCACGTGTGTGTGCGGAGGAGGATGTGGGGATGGGCATGTCTTGAACCGATATTAACCCATGGGGAGTTAAGAAGTACGTCTTTAGTAATAATTTACATCGCGACTCTCATTGGGACTGAGAGGATCTATGAATATGGAATGAGTCTCCGATGCGGCACTAGAGTGCTTTCCTTCCCCTGTGTTTTATCTTGGCAAATATTTACTATAACTAGTCGGGCTGATGTTATTACTGGTTGGTCCGGTTACGCAGGTGTTACGGTCATGTGACCATGGTCATGTGACCTCGGTCAGACCCAATTCCAAATCACTGTTCCCCATTTCCAGATTTCTGTGGGTCTTCTTTCTTTAAATAACATACTTAGTGGAAAGTGACTGATACAGGTGGGTGCTTTACACATCATAATTAGTGGATAAGGTGTGATATCTCTCACACATACACACACACACACACACTAAGTAAAGTGCTTTGAGTACCATTTTAAAACCTGCTCTATAAATACAATGAATTATTATGTATTGCTATTGTGCAACTATTTGTGTGTGTGTGTGTGTGTGTGTGTGTGTGTGTGTGTGTGTGTGTGTGTGTGTGTGTGTGTGTGTGTGTGTGTGTGTGTGTGTGTGTGTGTGTGTGTGTGTTTAGCTCTGCGGTTGCATACCTGTGTGGTCACCTGCACACCCTGGGGGGTCTGATGCCAGTGCTGCACAGCAGACACCCCCAGGGCACCCTGGAGCTGGAGCTGGGCGACTGGATGGACAACCGCAGGTAACACAACACACACCTGCCCACCACACACACCTCACAACATGACCCATCTGGCCCGCTTCCGTCTCTCTCGGGCTGGTTCTGCTTGCCTGTTTATCTGTTGTATTTATTTCTCGTTTGTTGGTCCTTGGTTTTTGTTTAGTTTATTTTCTGTACTGCCCAATCTTTATCTTATTTGATATATAAAATAAAGATAGCATATTCCTCTTCTTTAAATGTGCTGGCTGACCACCGTGGATAAACAACTTCAAGTTGTGTTGTTATTGTCTTGTTGTGTATATATTTAGATATTAATTTTTCATATAGTTATATTCATCAATATATTAGGATTTCAAGATTATAATATTGTACCATTTTTGTAGTATTATTGATGATGATTATTTATAAATTGTATCTTTCTAACTATCTCCATCTCTGCTGCCATGCCTGTGTGCGTGTGCATGTGTGTGTGTGCGTGCGTGTTCCCCTCCTGCAGATACAGAGTGCTGGCCTTCGACCATGACCTGCTCAGCTTCTCTGACCTCACCTTCCAGCGCTGGCCTGCAGTGCTCATCACCAACCCCAAGGAGGCGCAGTACCTCCACCCAGCCCGGGAGCCTCTGGGACGGATACGGAGGTCCACGCACATCAGGTGTCCCCTCTGTGTGTGTCTACCATTAACCACCACCACCCATCCCCCTCCACCCCCATCCTCCCAGGGTCCACTATAAACCCTTCTCCACAATTTAACCACAAACCTCGATCAATTTTACTTTTACAATCAGATGTTTAGCACTTCAGGCTTTGGCTCACAACACAACAGTGTAAACTGTTAATGTTCGATTTTATGCGTACATTTAGTTTGTGTTGAGTAAGTTGTGTTTACCTCAAGCTGAGCTACAGGGAATAAATCATCTCTTTAGGAGACTTGCCACAGCATAACCTTTTATTTATCATCTTATCCCAAGCATCTTATCGGTTATATCCAAGCAACAGAACATTTCTTAAGGGGCATCTTTCTCCAGGATGCCAACAGCCAGACTGCAAACCCAGAACCCTTACTGCTAACCACTAAGACTTGCCACCCCTCATCAGACTAACTGTGTGTCGTCCCTCCCCCCCAATCCCCGCCCCGCAGGGTCCTGGCGTTCTCCGAGGCTGCAATCACTACCGTGCACGTGAGCGTGGACGGGGAGCCGCTGGGGCCTGGCCGGTCGGCCGGGGGCCCGCTCTACGTGCTGCCCTGGGAGCCCGCGCGCTACGCCAGCGGGCTGCACACCATCGCGGTCAGGGTGGAGGTGGGTCACGAGTTACTCTGCTAATTTGATGTCTGACCGTCGCAAAGATGGAGGTTATCTAGCCGGGGATAGGGGCTTTCTCTTGTTGTCTATTATTTCTTTTTCTTTTCTGAATTTCTCTCGCTGTTTGTTGGAACTTCTTTATCAGTTGTTTGTTTTTCGAAAAAGGCGCTAATGCTCGGTTATTGTATTGACGGCTAGGAACGATTTTAGGTCGTGCTTTAAACTTTTATTTCCTGTTTTGTGCATTATTGCCTAGAATCCAAATGGCTTGAAACTCTCAAATTTAACAAATGAAAGACTTACACGGTGTGTGTGTGTGTGTGTGTGTGTGTGTGTGTGTGTGTGTGTGTGTGTGTGTGTGTGTGTGTGTGTGTGTGTGTGTGTGTGTGTGTGTGTGTGTGTGTGTGTGTGTGTGTGTGTGTGCCTCTGCATGCTCCCACCAGGACGCGTCGGGGCGCTCCGCGGTGAAGGAGCAGCAGTTCACCCTGGAGCGGGACGTGTCCCCGGGCTTCGGTCTGGCCCAGTCCTTCATCCTGCTCACCGACCACTACGTGCTGGGCCGCGCCCTCTTCCTGGCCGCCGTGCTGCTCAACGTGGGCACGCTCGTGCTATTCCGCTTCCTGCGCGTTCCCTCGGGCAGAAGTAAGGCGAGCAGCGCATGGGGGCAGAGAGTTATAGATGTGTTTGTTACACATGTCGTGACAAACGCATCCCTGTCTAAAAAAACGAATCCCCATCGAAGAAATAGGATTGCCCTCATCATCATCAGCAGCAGCAATTTTAGCATTGTCAGCATACTGTAATTAGCAATGTTAGCACTGGTCGCATTATAAGCATCTTTAGCATTGTTTTATGGACTCTCTGTGAAAATTCAGTCATCAAAAACAGTCATTCACTAGTGGTTGTGAAACAACTGTTGGTAGAATAATAACATTTGCATGAACCAGAAAGTATTCTTACTCTTACCTACATCACCATGAGGTCTACTGTATCTTCAATTAGGGGCCGTGTGTGTTGTTTTCCCCCTATTTAGATTCAACCGATTGATAGTAATACTTATATATATTTGTTGTATTATTGGTAGTAGTAATTAACCAGCAGGTCGGTCTGCATTCTTTCTGCAGCGTCCGTGGGCCTGTCCGCTCCTGTGAAGATGTCTCTCCACCTGCTCAGTAAAACAGACTTCTTCTATTACTCCCTGCTGCTCTTCAACCTGTGCACCGCCTTCGGTGAGACAGCCGCTGCCTCCTGGCTCTATGATGCCAACCCCAACACCACCTACATGTTACGTCAGTTAGGTCTTTAAAAGTCGGAAAGCATCCTGGTGTGTTGTTATTGTAGCTAGCATGCTATTTTTGGCTCTGTTGATTTAAAGATTATGGAGAAACTCAAATAGTCAACAAGATAATCTGTTCTCTTGAGCTGGAGAATGACCAAATGCAAAGCCGATTGGAATTAGCACCAGATGAGGATTTCAGCTGTCGGTTTATACAGCACAATACATGGAAACAATCTGAGGCTATCAGAGACAGCCGTTGCAATCATGTGTATTTGACCAGAGATGGTGCTTCCCACTGAGGTTGAACTTTTAAATGTATAGTGTTGGTCACTGAAATCTCCAGCGACCAACAATATGTGAACTCCAAAGCTTACAAATCCTCATCAAAACTGTTGAGTTCACTACCTCAGCTACTTTTGCAGTTTGCCTCGTTTTAAAAATAAAACTAGAAATGCAGTCATCATTATTGTTGTTTACATTAAAGCCATACGTCAAAGCATCGTAGCTAGTTTCGGTCACCGTTGTTTCTATCATTTATAAAAAAAGGATCCCTACAGAGAAAGCTGGATCCGTTGGTCCGTTTGTTATTGTGTCCCAACCATTCGTGCTGCTGGCTGTCCCTGCAGGGCCGTGGTTCGTAGGAGAGCTGATCGACGGCCACAGTGGCGCCTGCTTTGCCTTCGGTCTGGTCATCGACGGACACTTCCTGGAGGGCAGCCTCACCTATGTGGTCGGAGTGGTTCAGGTAGGAGACCCAAGTGTTTTTCGTTATTTATTTGTTCATGATTCGTTTTATTTGACCCTTTATCAAACTCATTTAGCTTTTTTTCCCAAATGCCTTGCAGTAAATAAATATTCATTTAGATATCTTGGGGTTAGGCGTCTTGCTCAAGGATACCTACCCCAAAGTAGACCGTGGGCATTGGGGTTATTATTGTGAATAGGTGTCATGTATCATCGCATCGTATCATGTTTGAATTGAGGAATCACAAGTTTCGGTTAGGAAAACTTGTAGTAACCACTGACACTGTCAAGCAGACCAGACTATGCACAAAAGAATACCTCGACATGAATTCATAAAGCTTCCCCTAAACGATGAACCCGAACTCCCCCGCCTCCACCAGATGGTGTTTTACAACATGCCCCTCACCTTCTACCTGTGCTGGAGCCTGCACCAGCGTTGCCGCGGCAACACCTTCCGCTCCCACCTGCTGCTGCTGGTGCGGCGGCCAGGCTGGTGCTATGGGGCGATGTCACTGGCCATCAACCTCTGCATGCTGCTGCTGCTCACCTGGCAGACCTACTCCTGCTTCTTCCTGCTGGAGACCTACGGCGCCCTGGCTTTCCTGCTGTCGCCCGTCCGCACCTGGGCCCTGGCGCTGGGCCTGCTGCTGGTGTACCGAGCCTGGACCAGCCCGGTGCCCCGCCTCCGAGACCACCACCACGACAAGGTCGCCACCACTCGCTCTTGACAGTAGTGTGCGTGTGCTGCTGCGTGTGCGTCATGTCCACTGTTGTGGTGGTCCCCTCCTCCTCTCTCTCTTCCTCCCCCTCGCTGCATCCATCCCTCCTTCCTTCTGAGCCTGACAGATATGCTCTCACTTGCCATCACTTCATCACCTCTGCACACGTTTCCTTCTCTCCTCTCCCTTCTTCCACTTTTTAATCACTCGTGGAAGTGATACTCCTTTGCCTGTATTGTTTTAATATGCATGTCACCGTATTGCACCGCTGAGCACATCCCTGGTCCACAATCATCAGCAAATGTGTTTCCAAATGTAAAAAAGAAAAAAGAAAACACTTTACAACAATCGTTTCAACTGACTAAGACTCTAGGCTTAATTTACTTTCTTTTCTTTTTCAAGAGCATCAACCAACGTTTACATAAGCTAATGAGTCATAGCAGTTTATGGGATGTGTTGCCCTGGCAACGCGCATAACCACTGCCAAAGAAGTAATAATTAAGAAACGGTTTCTTCTCCCCAAAAGTCCCGAATCCCTTCCCCAAGCGCACGTGTTTACCGACCAAATCCAACCTACCAATATGCCATTGGACAAGGAGCATAGCTCTACTCTGTGAAGCTCTACCTGGCTGAGAGTGGGAGATGCCATCCTTGTTGAAATGACAACACTTGATTTGTTTAGTCCCTTTTGCACATAGCTCAACTGCCACTAACAGTCATCCTCGAAAGTTCTCAGCGAAATGAACTTAACATTTTGTGTGTGTGTGTGTGTGTGTTTGTGTGTGTACGGTAGCCCCACTCTTACATATCCTGGTGTTTAAATTTCACCAAGACACAAAAAAAACCAGACGTCTGGTGTGTCACTGCTATTGTAACAAACAAACAAACAAAAAAGGGAAGAATGCCAAGCTAACATTTCTTGGGAGTATGAGGGGTTTTACTTTAGAAAACACACCGATGCTCCTAGTTGTACTTCAGGAATCTTGACTGATATTTTATACACCATGGTAGCTCAACGATAATCGGGCGTGATTGGCGGGCCACGCGTAGCTTTCGTTTAAATGGATGTGACGCAACGATGGAGCGAAACTATGACCTCACTACGCTGCCAATGTATTATCCTGTTTATTTTTCTCAATTGTATTGATGTGTAATTTTTCTTCCTCGTTATATGATTATTATTATTATTAAACCCGTACTCATGCAATCCTTGTCGCGGGAGGCTGGAACTCCATTTACAGCTGAGTCCGATAATGGCAAATTTCCCCCACCCTTTGAGGTAGTTTCCAAAGTGTTCCTATAGTTGAGGATGTAAAATACATCCATCTAACTGTTATGTGGTTTATTCTGGCTATCAGTAATGAGGACTAGTCGTTACAGTCTACCAGTAAAAAAGAATAATTGATTGGGCAACCGAGGTGTTTCAACACTTAACGAAAGCAAGAAGCATGCAACAGTTGGAAGTATGATATTGGGGCTGCATCCGCACCTGCGCAGTACGTACTACAGTGGAGTTTTCTGGCCTACTATTAGGATGCGAACCAAAAGTATGCATCTCTTACTACGGAGTCGTAGAATTCAACCTGAAGGCCTCACAAAGTTATACATTTATCCAAACAGTTGCCTTTTCATTGGGGTGGCTGGTCTAGGGTTGTATTGGTTGTTATTATTAGCAGTTAAATGTTTCGGTTAAGACGGTAGTCCTGTCAAAATGCATTATAGGTTATCCAAGCAACTGTAGTGTCTATAGTTTGCACCCCACGAATTTCGCCGAAAATAGTACTTTTAGCATAGTTTTTTTTTTTGCATAATGTCTAAATAGGATTTTGGACACACTACATACTACTCTTGCCTACTACATAGTATGTTAGTAGGATATTCAGATGCAGCCTGGGCCTTATTCAGCTAGGGGCCATCTTGGTTCTAAACACTAGCTGGGTGGTTGAACTGAATGCGGAATTGAGGACAAAGTGTAATGCTCAGTGAAGAAATTACACCAGTTTCTGTATTACAATTTTCTTTTTTTTGTGTGAAATATCCCATCAATACTTTTTTATTAAGGAGATGGACGTAGTTAATGCACTGAATCTCCATGGGTCACTTAAGAGTAGGCAAGGGTTCAGTTGCAGGGTCTTGATTAGTCGTAGAAATGTCCAGACCCTGCTATCAAACCTCCCATCTAGTGGTTGTCATGGCACAGAATTTCTAGCCTGGCACAATTTAGCTGCTCAAACGAGTTATAATGGATTATTTTGAGGGAATTTATTTGAATGTAATTCATGGTGTGTATTACACACATCGTTTATTTATTGTTACCTGATTATCATATTCATGATCTAACTATGTGGCACGTCCACTAGGGGGCGATACAGGACAAATTCAAAGGGAAATGGTGGTTGAATGACTTGTATTCTTTCCTCAGCTTTGCAACATTTTACCAATGTATTTATTTTTTGAATGCATGGGATTGTAATTAGTTTTATTTTGCGTAAGCACAAAGAAATTGCAAGTTGAACTTGCCGATATCATCGCCACCACCCAAAGTCCACTTAATGACCATGGTAAACCATATAGAAAGTGGTTGTAATCATACTGCGCATTTGATTAGTTATCGCAGGATAATGGGACTGATGTTTTTGCTCTGTTATAATAATTGTTGCTCTGTTGTACACATCATATTTGATGTACTGCTTTTTAAATTATTCCTCTTATTTCCCCTGTGGTAATTATAGTATTATATAGTGTATAAAGATGAAATTAAACCTGCCACATCTTTTTATTGTGACAAATGAAATGGACTGAAATTACGTTTTTATTTTGTAAATGGTTTATAGTGCTGTGAAATAAACTGTTCATGACAGTAAACAGTGTGGACGTTTGTTCTTCTTGGAAAATGTGAATTTAGTAGACAGGTGTGTTACAGAATGCATGACATGTTTAAATACAATACTAAGTTACACAGAATAGAAAACAACTGCCATACTTGTAACTCTACAAGCGACATATACATACTGGCCTTTCCACCCTCTACAACACTATAGCTATAATCTCAGAGGTACATTTTTGTTTAAGTTATTGCCCTATAACATGGCAATGAGAGGTGGAACCATTTTCATCAAGACCTTTCATGAGAATGGTTGGTTGCTCCGGTTACATTAATTTCCTTCAATCCGATACCTTTATGATTTGTTTGCCGATATTCCCGCCTTCCATCATGGAGCAGAATGCCACTGAATCGACACAAAAGAGAAAAACAATGTAGCTCTAGTTGAATGAATCCTCATTAAAACCAAAGAAAAACCACAACATACCTCCCATGTTCTCTATGCCATTCACTACCGTTTCCCGAACCTAAAACAAAATAAAGACATTTTTAAAAGATAAATAAAATGGATTCAGGAGCGCATAGACCGTTCTTGAGACATTTTTGCAAACTGTGCCCGGCTTGAGTGTGAGTGTGTGTGTGTGTACATACACACTATATATTAATATAGTGTAAGATTACATAAATATGTTGAACGTAATGCTTTCCCTTTATTTTATACATTTAAGCTTTTAATATACACGTTGCATAGTCTGCCAGACCATCAATACATGTATGTGCAGTAAGCACATACATGTATGAGCAGGTGACAAATAAGATTGTTCAATCACAAATTGAGTGTGTGTGTGGTTGCGCGCGTGTGTGTGAGTGAGTGAGTGAGTGAGTGAGTGAGTGAGTGAGTGAGTGAGTGAGTGTGTGTGTGTGTGTGTGTTTGGAGTCTTTACCTTGAGCTGGCCAGATTTGACCCATGTGCTGAGCTGGAGCAGGGCGGCGTCCATCTTGTCCATGTAGTTGAGCACGGTGAAGCGGTCACGCGTGATGTTCCTGCTGCGGAGGATCTCCTGGGTGCTGGGGTCCAGGGGGGGCGGGTAGGGCACGTCCTTGTTGTACTGGGAAATCTGGCCACACAGGACAACATGGCCACCGCTGTTCATCTAGACGAGAGGGGCAGAAGGGATCGGATCAAAAGGTTTGACCAAGTACCGGGGAACACTAATGTTTGACACTAAAGCTTACAAACAGGAAACCAATCAGAATCGAGAGCCACCGTTTCGTCTGAACCATGAAGACGACTATTGTGTATTTACACAATACAAAAATCAAGTTGGGAGAAGTTTTACGTATACTCGTTTTTACACTGCAATATATAGAGAACCTAAAATGTAGAACAGGTATCAACGGGTCATTTATTTTATTACAATGTACCACAAAAAATGTACATCCCATTTTCCCTTGAAGAAACACCACATCCATGTTGTAATATCCCGTTATAATTTATATTTAGCAAATGAGTTGACACTCTTATTCAAAGCCACTCACAGTAAATTGTAGCTTCATGTTATTAATGCGTGGGTAGGGGGTTAGGCATCTTGCTCAGGGTTTGAACCAGGAACCTTTCGGCTGGGGGTCACACACCCTAACCCCTAGACTATCCTGCTGCCCCTGTAATATACCCCCTGCTGTATACCTGCGATATGACCGTGTCACTGATGGGTCCGCCCACGTTGTCGAAGTAAACGTCGACGCCGTCCGGGCAGCACTCCTTCAGGCGGGCATCAGTGTCGTCATGACGATAGTTAATGGCGGCCGTGAAGCCCAGCTCCTCCACCAGAGTGGTGCACTTACCCTGGGAGCCGCAGATCCCCACCACCCTGGAGCACCCGTCCAGACGACCCACCTGCGGGAGAACCAACGTTTGTAGTTTTCGCTATTTTCTTTACGCATCAGTTCGACTTTTTGACTCCTCATCCACTGACACACTGACACTTGGCTATCAGAGAGACTGTATAAAAAGACTACCACGAAGATGGTATCCGCACCTTGTATTCTGATCCCTAAAGCAAATCTGTACTCAGCCACATTTAGAAACTTGGTTAAGCAAATGACTACACAAAAGTGTCTGCTTCATGACTAATGTAAATGTAACACATTCCCCATTTTAAGATTCCCTCTGCCATGCTAGGAACTTAAAATCTTAAATAATTGTTTTCCTATATTTCTATATATTTTTATACAACTCCTGTTTAAATAAATGATCTGTTAGAAGTTTGCAAAGTATCATTTCACTGCACTTTCTTACTGACTCTGTCACAAATAAGGAATGTGAATTGAAACTCTGGTCCACCTTTGGAGTCGTCCAGTATTTACCTGTCCAGCGATGGAACCACAAGCACCCGCCGCGCCGCTAACCACCATGGTCTGGTTGGCCCCCTGGGTCACATGACCCTTTTCGCGGATTCCCAGTATGGCGGTGAGGCCCGTTATGCCCACTGCACCCAGCAGGTGGGACAGGTGACCGTCAACCAGCTGGGGGTCCACCTGAGATAGAAACAATAATAATAATAAAAAACCTAATAATAGTATTATGATGTGTGTGTCCAATAGATTTGAGAGTAGCTTGGCTAAATAAAAACAACACCTAACCATTTGTACTATTTACTACTATACCCGGTACCTTTCAGCTATGAGTCGAATCTATAGCCACTACTACACTATCCTGCCCCCCACTATATTACCTTCTGCAATGCGTTTCCTTTGAGGACACAGTGAGTGGCCCAGGGCCAGTTGAACCACGTGACCACGTCTCCCCGGTTCAGGCCCTCACACTGGCTGGACTCGACCAGCCCGACCCCCCCACCGTCAACGCATTCTGACAGCTTCCACGGGGTCAGGTAGTCGGCGCCTGTGTCTTCGTTCATGCGACATCTCTTCGAGGAGCAAGAAGACACACGATTGAAGGAGATATATATATATATATATATATATTTGGGTAATATAATTGTGGTTGGAGACTTAAAATGTCCCCTATTTGACCACCAGGTGCAACGTTGATTAGCCATTACAAGCCATTTCAGCATCGACCCTCTATTGACATCACACGTGTGAGTGTACACCCAGATATTTGGTTTTAGATCATCTGAAGAATAACCAAACACACTAAATGTCTGATTACAATACCATATAGGGGTCGACCGATAGGTAAAGCGTCCGGACGAGAACCTCTCCTTCGCTCAGGTCAAGCTGCAGACTTGTGTCTTCCAGTCGGAAGTTTTCCGAAACAGGTGCCCCATTGTTACCTTGATGAAATAGGAATGACATTATCTTATTATACTCCATGAGTTACATTATGTGCAGAAAGTAGAACTTGTGTTATGAAATGTCAGTATCGAGAGAACAGCGGACTGCCGTTTCTGTAACGTTAGCGAGAAGTATTGCTTGACTACATACCGGGCCGAGAGTTCAAAAGTATTCTTTGCACATGCATGTCGCACCGAGAATATCAGAAACTGTCACGTAAATCGTATCGCCGGGGGTGGGTGGGGGGGCTGCGTGAAGCTCATCGAACCCTTTCTAGTCAAACTTGTGCTATGCTAGTCTGTTTGACTATCGAGTGCCACCTTCAGTCTTGGGTGCTAAACTACTGCGAAGGAAGCATCGATTCAACAGAATTGGGACGCGGCCCTTAACCAATGTTGTGTCTATCTATGGCGCGCGCATCAGAAGTCATTTCATTACAGATGCAGCGATTGAACTGAATCGAATGTCGTGTGGCGTCACCGCCGTGCTTAACTAAAACCCAAACAATTTACCTTCATTAAATACATGCAAAGTCACCCACCCAAATAGCATGCGTTGACATTGTTGAGCGCTTCAAGTGGTACTACTGGGAAGTGACGCCTTGTGGAAGAATCGGAAGGAAAAAAAAGTTTGAAGGGGGGGGGGGGGGGGGGGGTACTGTTTCCTCTCGCTAGCGGCGCTAACGTGAACGTTAAAGTTAGCAGCGGAGTTGATTGTACTGGGAAATGGCGTGAATCGGCAGTGTCGGCGACGTGCAATGGAGAGGCTTATTAAACGGTAAGTAATGCACGATTACTTAATACGTTGCACCAATCGATTATTTATTTTTTAAAACCAGATGAGATGAGTTTATGGTTTGGCGATGATTTGATGATTTACGTTGTTATTGATGTGGATAGGCGATGCCCTGCTAGCTGATAACCCTTTCTACTGAAGCAGCCATTTAGCAGTGTCTTGACCACAAGGAGATGGTGATCAGTGTCGGTTTCGAGGGAAATAAACGCAATGTTGCAGCTCTTGAAAACCTGTACCTTTTTTATATCCTACCAGTGTGCACAGGAAGGAGCTGTCCCTTTTGGCTTCTCAGGTTAGGATAGGTTTGGTGAATCGCAGCAATGTTGAAATGTTATGCAAGTCAACAAACGTTGCAGCCTTGGAGTTGATTGTTTGAAAGAGCTGCATTGGGTGAGCACGCAGCACTTTTACCAGTATGGGTGTCAAATTTAAGACGCAATTCAAGCTGGACTCCTTTCTGGCATCTGAGAAGAAACTTTTAAGAGCAAAAGAAATGGGAGTGCGGCTGCAGTCTTGCAAGTAGACAAGAGTGGAAATAGACACGGTTGGTCAAGGCCATGGCCATGACACTGCTTGTCTGCGTACCGATTCATTGAGGATTCTGGTTTGTTTAGGTGGACTTGTGTGTCAAATGAGTGTGTATAAGTGTATACAACCAAATACACTCATGGTGTGTGAAGATTGTCTCGAAGTTCTTACAAAGTGTTTACAGTAATTTACACGGATCATCGCTATTTTCACTTTATATAAATACAAATGGAAATGGCTGTTGGCAAGGCAAGTGATATCGTGTCGAGTCTACGAGTGGTTTTATTGATCAAATACAATATGATGATGGCGTGACTGGGGGGAGTAAAGGTAAATCCCGAACCAAGACAACAACTCTCACAGGTCCTGTGTCGTGTGTTGGAATTTCCGCCATGGGCTGAGTGAGAGCTTGCTCGGTAAATGACAACTGCATGCAAGTAGGATGAAAGCCATATATGGGCATGGAAGTAGGTGTGGCGAAGCGAGCCTGAGGGATCACAAGACGGCCAGGCAGGAGAGGGAGAGGGAATGTGTTGTTCGAGATACACAGCAAAGACCAATGTGCGTGTTTTTGTGCAATCCTAGTGCAATCATGTGTAAGGACCGGGCCGTTGCCTTCACGCCTTTGCAGATCAGCCCTTTATTTCCGAGCGGATAGCTAGCTCTCTCTCGTCCACTACTACTACGATCGACGCACCTAAAAGCCAGTGGGGGGAAAAAAAAGAATTAAGAGTGAAGTCAGCATTGCATGAGTCAAGCCCGGGGATGTATGCAGTCATCACCTCAGGTCTGCGTCGCACGGGCCTGTTGGGTGCGTGGATCTGCGTGCTGCTGACAGCGTTCGTAATAGCAGCCTTCGCGATGAGCACAGTAAGTAAAGTGTTGTGTGGACGGGAAGACGCGGCCTTGTTCTGTGCATTGTTGTGACTAAACCTCCATGTTTACATGGTTGCAGTTGGCCGACAAAGTTTGTTTACGTTTTTGTTCTGGGGGGGGGGGGGGGGAAGAGGCTGCATGCCCCCTGCTGCAATCTATCACCGTTGCTCAATCAACGCATTGACCAACGGCTGGATATACATACACCATTTATGTGTTTTTTTATGCTTTTTTTTTTACGCTTTATTCAAATCAAGAGACAAGTGGAATGTATATAACGGCGTGCGACGTATCGAGTTGACAAGCCATATCGATGCGATGGTGTTGAATCGCCATCCGAATGCTTGCTGCTCGTACTTACAGGTTGCATTGTTGCCCGCTGTTATTTTTGTGTTTCTTTTGCAATAGGCCTTGGCGTTAGTGACTGGATAATCCCCTTTCTGCAACAAAGGGCTGCTCGTAAATAGCGCTGAGCTGGCTGCCCACCAAAAGGGGTCCACGGAGAGGGGTGCAGGACGCAGGCGTGTTAACCGTTATCGATCTTTATCGCCCTGTTGGTAATGTATCTCCAACAGTAACCGCTGCGCCGTGCTAGTTGACTGGCAGATTTAAACAAGGGAACGGTCAAGGATTAGACAGCGAAACTGGCTGGACGTTTTAATTTAAGCCAATTTGACGGGTTATGTCGCCTTGTTGATCAGGGTAAAACCCGGGCTTGTGTAGGCTATTGTGTTGCACTAGTGATGCGTCATGCTCCCTCACCTCCTATAGGCCTCATGTACAGTTCGTAGTGTGCCTGTTATGCACATAGCTACCGGACGCGGACACTGACACTGACACCCTCGTCAACAACGGCTTGTTTAAGACCTCGTGCTTATGATTTGTTTATATATGCGCAGTTTAGGCAGCCACTGGCAGCGTGGCTGTAGACCTAAATTGTTTAAACACAAGACTGATCTTGCTAACTGAAACCAACGGTCACCATGTTGTGTTAGCCTTGCAGCGTGCTCATGCAGGTTCCTCTTTGGCCAGTGCAAGACCTGAACAGCTGTGAGCTCTATTTTAAGGTGTGTGTGTGTGTGTGTGTGTGTGTGTGTGTGTGTGTGTGTGTGTGTGTGTGTGTGTGTGTGTGTGTGTGTGTGTGTGTGTGTGTGTGTGTGTGTGTGTGTGTGTGTGTGTGTGTGTGTGTGTGTGTGTGTGTGTGATAGACACCAGGGCCAAAAAGAGTAAAGGGTGCAAATCGCTCATGTGTATTCAGACCCTATAGGTGGCCATATAATCAGAAGTCCATATTGTGTAATCTCCAATTGAATTGTGTTCTTAACAAATAGTATAACATATGACCTAAATCCTGCAAGGCTGTTGCAGAACAACAGCTTTTATTGAGTTACGTGGTATTAATGTCATCAACGTCACCTACAGATGGACCAGGTTTCTTTCTTTATTTTTTTTAAGGCCACCCTTGCAGCGGTGCTCCAAACTCTTTGTGCACCCGCCGAGTCAGGAGGAGTCGCCCGCCGGGCAGAATGATATTAGATAATATCTCTTGGCGGTCATTGCAGCGCGTTGCCATGACAATCGCAATGATCTCCTCGAAGCCGCTTCCCTTTGAGATGTGGTGCACACCAGTTCCTCTTGACTTGCCGTGCGCTCGGCTCCCCTGTGGTTTCCTCTTGTCAGTGACCACCCTGTCTTACTTCCATTCTCCTCTTTTCTTCCCCCCCCCCCCCCCCCCCCCCCCGTTGCTCTTAATATATATATTTTTGCAAGCGCATGCAAGGTTCAAAGTTTTTGTTTCTTCCACTGATGACTCAGGGACTGTCACACAATAGATAATTTAACACCCCCCTCTCCCCTTCCTGGTTCATTTGGTTTGCCCCGAGGAGCCACAACGGGACTTCCTGTCTATTTAAGAGCCAGCATGGCCAGAGGAAGCTTTCATTACATAGTTATGGGAGGTGCGTATAGTATACTGTGACGGTCAGAGCCCATGTGCAAGCGTAATGCCTTACCAACAATACATGCTGCATGTGTAGGGAAGACGAAAAAGAACTGTAGCGCAGCCAACATCCTGAATCATCATTGACAGGAAGTATTGAGTGGCACAGCTCTGCTCTTAACCAGTGAGTGACCCAGTTTAGGAGCACTGCTGATGCTGCTGCTGCTGGTGGATTTGTGTGTGCAGGTTCCTATCCCTGGGTCATGTGAGTTTAGCTAATAATAATGACACAGTTTAACTCGCCCCACACTCCCCCCCCCCCCCCCCCCCCCCCCCCCCCCACCACCTACTCCACTCCTACCATTGCACTTCTCTATACCTTTTCATTGGTGTCTATTGTTGTGAATGGCACACAGCCGTTTTTTTTTTTTTTACATGGCCAGGGGCGGGGTTGACAATCAGACCCCCCCCCTTCCCATCTCCCCTGAAGGGACCCCTTTGGCTCTGATGGTGTCCTAATTTACCTCTCTGACACTTCCCCTTGTTCTCTTTTACAGGGTGTCGCCCATGAATGAGCAAAACACATGGATCCCCTCAGCACTGCTCACTGCAGGTCAAAGGTCACCGGGTAGTCTTCAAAGAGCCGGCCAGCGGAGGTCTTCTTGAGTTGACCCCGTGACCGTGAGGCAATCGGAAGAGGGGAGGGGAAGGTCGCACTCTGACCTTCCAAGGAAATTACCCCACCTGTGGGAATACTCGACAAGCACTTTTGTTTTTTTAATATATTGTTATTCTTTTGCGTAAGTTATTCTTTTTTTGTTGTTGTATAAAGCAAGAAGACACAAGGAGGATATTAAGAAGTGGGGGTTATTATTACCGTGTTAGGCAGTGTTTTGTTATACGCATCGCACCGCCCTCTGCACAACCGACACCCAGCCACTGAAGTCCCTCCCCACAACATCCGCCCACACTGGTTCCTGCATGCCCGCCATGAGTGTGCCGGTCCAGCAGAAAGCCAGCAGCACCAAGAGAACCGGCAAGCGCATCACGTTCTTCAGCGACCAAGGGGTGGTGATGAAGGAGTCGTCCCAGCACCCAGAGGCACCCTCCTACTACAACCTGACGGGTCGGGAGACCGCGCCCGTGCAGAGCCACGACGCTACAACCGGCAACATCTCCTCCAACTCCTCCTCCTCCTCCTCCTCCTCCACCACCAACGCAGAGGCCCCGCACATGTACCTGAGCTCTGTGATCTTTAGCCCGGAGAAGGGCAGCGACCAGAGCAGGGGTCACTATCAGCAGACCCTCCCCATGAAGTGGTCCCATCAGGAGGCCGGCCAGCTGCAGCAGCAGCAGCCGACACCGCAGCAGCCTCCCTCCTCCTCCTCCTCCTCCTCCTCCTCCTCCTCCTCCTCCCAGGCCCAGCCGCAGAGAGCGGTTGCCTGGTCCACTATGGCCAACTGGGGCCCAAACCTGGCCAATTACCTGGGAGGCGGGACGGACGCGCGGCCCCAGGGGCCAACCGCGAAGACCACCATGCTCGAGCCCCCTCCGGGCTTGCAGCAGCCCCAGCAGCAGCCCCAGCCCGCCAGCAGGGCGGTGGACAAGCCTCCCATGGGGGCCCACCCCGCTGCCGAGGCCTACAGGGAGGCGACTAAGGCCCGGGGGCTGGACTGGGAGCAGCAGCAGCAGTACCACCCCCAGGCCCACCACCAGGCCCAGACTCAAGCCCATCCCCATCCCCAGGCCCAGACTCAGGCCCATCCCCAGGCCCAGACTCAGGCCCATCCCCATCCCCAGGCCCAGGCCCAGGCCCTGCCCCAGGCCCAATCGCAGGCCTTCCAACAGCCCCTTAAACCAGGGGTCCTGAATGCCCAGCAGCACAGCGCGTCCAACCCCGGCGCCTGCAGCTCGGTCCTTCAGCCCTTCCAGCTGGCCTTCGGTCAGCCCAAGCAGCACCTGGCAGGCTACTACCACAACTTCCCGGGTGCCCGGACCACGCTGCCCAACCTCAACTACTCCACGCAGGCCAAACCTCCGCACCAGTTGCAGCCTCTCCAACCGCAGAACCAGGAGCAGGCATGTCAACAACAGCAACAACACATACTCCAGCAGCAGCAACAACAAATGCAGCAGCAGCACCATCAGATGCAGCAGCAGATCCTGCAGCGCCAAAAGCAGCTGCAACAGAAGCTCCAGCTCCAACAACAGCAACACAGCATCCAACAGCAAATGCAACATCAGCAGCAGCAGCAGCAGCAGCAACAACAAAACCCTTGCGTGCACGACTATTACCCCAGCGCGCAGAACGCCCGCCCACTCCCACAGCCCCAGCCCCCAGTGGTGGTGGTCCACTCCCAGGAGCCTTTACCTCACACGCCCCCTGAGATCCAGGAGCCCCTCATACAGGACATCACCCCAGAACCCCAGCAGCAGCCGCTGTCGGAGCCCACGCTCCAGCCCCTGTCCCAGTCCCACACCCAGTCCCAGGTCCCGTCCCACCAGGCCCAGCCGCGCCGGTCCCGTAGGCTCTCCAAGGAAGGGGGCGCGCCGTCGGACCCCAACCCCTTCCTGTCGACGTCGGATCAGCAGCAGCAGCAGACAGCACCGGCCCAGCCCCTAGTCCAGGGCTCGCAGAACGGGCAGTCGCCCCCCAGCATTCAGGCGGCGCCCACCGGGGTGATCCAGAGCACGCGCAGGAAGCGCCGCGTGTCGCAGGAAGTTAACTTGGAGACGCTGGCTCAGAAGGCCTCGGAGATGGAGTCCCTGCCGCCACACATCATGCAGGTAACCCCCCCCCCCCCCCCCCCCCCCTTCCCTCCAGTGAAAGGTGGGATGTATTAACAGTGTTGAGGACGAATGTCACATGTTGGCTCTGTTTCTTTTGTGAAACCTGTCTTTTGTTGGTCTTTCTATTGTCTCTCTTTGTTACTGTTTCTGGGCTTTATCTGCTTTTTTGTTTGTTTTCCCTCTCCTGTTTTTATCACACTTTGCTCTGGGGGTAAAAAAAAAAAAAACACAGAAATACCACCGAAACGCTCAAACTAAAATAAAGCTGTACGCTAAGTGGCTTCATATGCTGTGTTCAATCAGCGCTCTCAGAGAACTGGTTATTACCAGATTTAAAGGCTCTCCGCGAGAAATAAAACCCGCATATTCTTCTTTTGTTAGACCCGGGTATAATTGCGCAGTTTTTTTTTTATTTCTTATGTCTTTGGGAGCTGTAACAATCTGCCAGGAAACGCCATGCCAGAAAAATCGGTTTGTTCGTTTTGTCATTAACGCCTGAACAGAACGCCACGGCTAGTCCTCCTCGGTAAAGCATTCTCAGAGATGATTTGCGGAGTCTGCAACCCAGGGTGCTGGCCTCAATGGGACATCACTGACGCTCTCTTTCCCCCAGCGATGGCTCTCCCCTCTTATCGGGGGTGCCTGTTGAACGGCCGCCACGGCCCAGAGGCACCCAGCAGATCAAACAACAGCCAACCCCCCCCCCCCCCCCAATCATTCCATCAGGGCAGTGAAACTCCAAACCACATCACTACATCCCTCCCCCCTTCCCTACTCTAAACATGTGGGTGAGGGAAGAGGGGGTTAGGGTTGGGGGCTGCATTGCTCAGCAGAATACCACCCCACCACCACTCTTGCTAGTTCTGGAGGTTTCCACCAGTGGTAATCATGGAGCAGGACCCACCAGCACCACATTCACCCTGCTCCTCTTCAATCCTTCCAGGAAGCTTTGGCCGTCAAACCAACAAATATGCAAATAAATCACATCACATCACAGGCCCCTGCCTCTGATTAGTGTGTGCAGGTTTTTTTTGGACACTTTAAGTTGTGTGTGTGTGTGTGTGTGTGTGTGTGTGTGTGTGTGTGTGTGTGTGTGTGTGTGTGTGTGTGTGTGTGTGTGTGTGTGTGTGTGTGTGTGTGTGTGTGTGTGTGTGTGTGTGTGTGTGTGTGTGGTTCCCAGCTCACCGAAATGTGAGCTATGCGCCTAGTGTTCTGGTTTCCCTTTGCCTGCTCCTAGTTTCATATTTAGGGCGTAGACCTTTTTCTGGCTTGGTGACTTTATTGTGGTGTAAATATTTTCCAAAGCATCAAAAAGATGTAAGACTCAATCCTTTTTATAGCTGCTGGGATTTTGGCTTTCCTTTTTCAAGAGATAAATACGGATGCTCACTTGTACATTTTGGTTTATTTATTTTCCTGGCTCAAATACAAAAACTAGCTCTGGCTGAAAAGGTGGATTTAATTATGTTGAACACCAGGAAAGATAACGAGCTGACCTCATCGCCCAATGATTTGTTCTTCCATCATGGGCTACTTCTGGTGATCTTCAGCTTTCTGTTCATACTACCGTTCAGACAAAGTGCTTTGTAACCTTGAGTTAAAAATATGAAACAATTGGTAGTTCTAACTGCATAGTCAGTAATCTTTGTAGTGGCTCGGGTTTGATTCCTACTTATGCTACATGTCGTTCCCTCTCTATTTCCAACCCCTTTCCCTGGCTGTCTTCAGTGTCCTTGTCGTATAAAAGCCCATTCCAAAAGAAACAGCATTTAAAACAAAATGCTCAACATAACCACATGAAACCCAACCCCAACACAACTCTGTACCTTGGTTTGCATTAGGTGACTCCCTCTCTAGGTTAAACCATGCTATTGCATGCATAACCATGGACATTGCAACCATGGGGTTACCTGTTACCTGCTGATTAAGAGACAATGCGCCACACCTGTCCACCGCTTATTGAAACTGTATAGACCCTTTCTTCACAGAGGTGTCAACGCCTAATTATGCTAATTAAGTGTCTGCTCCTTTTGATGTCTCAGGGCACTTGTTTATAGAATATCGAATGTATAGGTAGAATATCGCAGTAACAAAACAGGAAAACAAAGCGTAACTCCGCCCCTTGCAGTTTTTTGTTTCGGGCCCAGGCTCTGTGTCGTCTCCCCCCTGTAGTTCTGCCATAACATACATAGGTAGGACTGCTGGATCCGAGAATACCCGTGCCCAACAATAAAAGTAGCAGACCCATAACCTGGAAGCATTAGTTAAAGGCAGGGTCATGGGGTTCGATTGTTGTTCTTTTAAATATCAAATAACCATGATTTTTCTCCTCCTGCCAGGAGCCCCACCGGCCCTGGAGCCCGTCGGAGGACCCGGGGGCCAACGGCAAGCAGACACGGGACGACAGCCTGCTGCCGCTGGTCATCCCCGTGTCGGTCCCCGTACGCCGCCAGGAGCCCCATCCCCACTCCTCCTCCTCTTCCTCGTCCCCCGACCGGGACAGCGGGGCCCCTGGCTGCGTCTGGGGCCCCGGCAGGCCTTGTGGTGGTGGTGGTGGTGCTGGCGGTGTCGGTGGCCCCCAGGAGGTCGGGGGCCTCTCAGACCACAAGCCCTCCGTCATCGTCACGCGGAGACGGTCGCTACGGAACTCCCCGTCGGAGAGCTCGGGACAGGTGGGTGCCATTGGTCGGACGGTTTCCGTGGTGACGTCAGTTTGGGCTGTGAATAATTTTTATATATCAGTTTTTATCTTCCCCATCAATTCTGGTTGATATAAATACCGATACTGTTTTCATATGTGCATGCATGAGCTGTGGGTTAACGTGTCATGTATGCATTGGCCGCACTGGAACAGATTATTATTGAATCCCCACGCACCCTTATGTCTAGTCCATCTGTGCCCCCCCCCCCCCCCCCCCCCACACACACACACACACACACACACACACACCCTTCCATCACTTTCAAATTGGAACTGAAATCCTCTTGACTTCCACGGCTCTTTCTCTCTTTCTCTGCCCTTTTTAAATACACACTGATCCCCTTCCCCCACTCCGTTTCAGTTGGGGGGGTTTTGGGGGGCTGGGGTGGATTTAGCCAACTGTCCTGCCCTACATCAGGCAGATTATGAGGGTTCATCTTTTTGGCTGTAATGCGTTTGATGTATTGCAGTTTACAGACTGGGACTAGTCCCACCCCTCCCCCCACTTCCTCTCCTCTCTTCTCAAGGTGGATCAACTGTTCACCTTCATGGTCTATATGTTTACTTGTAGTATAGTTATAGTTAGTATAATTATTATATCATTATGTATGTACTCGTATCTCGGGCGTCAAGTCACTTTATTTTTGGACGATCAACATGAACTACTAGTGCATTATGCAGAGAACCGTTACTTTTAGACCTGTTGATCGTCCGTCTGTCTTTATATAAAAAAGAAAAGAAAAAAAAGAGGCCCTTTTGAATCATGCGATTAATGGAATTGAACCCAACCGAACTGAACTGACCTGGCTGATCTCATCTATCCCCAGAATGGAGGCGGCGCGGAGGGCGAGCGGGACGACGACGACGGCGGCGGCAAGGCAAAGTCGAAGCGGCGGCCGCGTCCCGAGCCCCTCTTCATCCCGCCGCCCAAGCCGGGCCTCTTCGTGGCCCCGCCTTGCTACTCCTCCATCACGCCCTACCAGAGCCACCTGCGCTCCCCGGTGCGGCTGGCCGACCACCCCCTGGCCTTCCCCCCCTACACGCCACCGCCCATCCTCAGCCCGGTGCGCGAGGGCTCCGGCCTCTACTTCTCCACCTTCCTCTCCGCCGCCGCCGCCGCCGCCTCAGCCGGCGTCTCCGTGGTGACGGCCAGCGGCCAGGGTCTGCTCCTGCCCACCACGCCCAAGCCGGCCACGCGCAGCCTCCTCCGCACCAGTAAGTCCCGCCAATGGGGGGCTTTTATTTTGGTTGACAATGTTTCAATAAAATGTCTTTTGTTTTTGTTTGCAATTGTCAGAAATCAAACTTTCACGTTGTTCTTTTCACGGTGCTATTTGATGAATAATACAATCTTATGGTTAAAGTAAGGGAATATCACTTGCATCAGATAGATATAACTTTCTGTATTTTTATAGTTTCTCTCTATTTTATATAATCTAAAATGGGACTTTTGGGGATATTACTGCTTGAACGTCTGTCGAACTTTTGCATGAAATACACATGAGCGGGAACCGCGTTTTAACAACTTTTTTTGGGGTCTGCTCTTCCAGACAGCTGTGACATCACGCCACCCGTTCTGTCCGCAATGAGCGAGGTGACCCCGGTCAGCATAGAGCCGTAAGTAACATCCCATAATATACAAATCTTTCACCAAGAACCACGATGTTGACGTTTTCTTAGAGGTCATAATTCGCCTTACCATTCAGCCATGCCAAAGTATTACATTGTCTTGTATGTTTGCCTTGGTCAGAGTAAATAGTATCTGTTTGCGGCAAACAAGGCATCAAGTTTCATTTTATGTAGAGTTAGCAGGGACTTGAAACATGGGCATTTTATTGCCGGAGATTATATGCTATAACTAGCAAGAGTAAATTGTTGCCTGGATGGGTTTACACAGCCTAGAGAGGATATTTGACATTTAGCGTCTTGTCTTCCACTTCCACTTAAATCACCGCACACAAGTTATTCCTGGGAACGTTCTCCCTAGTAAATATGTCCGTTATGAATAACGTAGGACTGTGTGTACTTTAAACTCGCTCTCCCCCAACTGTTGCCCAAGATTAGTTTAGGGGAAAACTCTTAAGTACTTTACTTTTACCTTCAACTCCCAGCCGGAAGGTCGATTTTCTCCCCCATGTATAAAGCCTACACGTAACCATCCTTGAACAAGATGCTTAAAACCCATGTCTGCTCCTTAATGAAGTGTATCTGCGTTCACTGCTTGTCGCTTTGAAAGAAAATGTCAGCTAAATAGTGAGTCGCAAAACGTAATCGTTAAAGTGAGTGTTACTCCATGTTTGTTGACAGTAACAAGGACTTATCTTCACGGCGGAAGGCTTCCTTGTGCGCTAGAAAAGCGATAGAGAGGGCTTTGGTGTGAGTCATGCGTCTGTGTTTCCTTCGTAAACATCAACACTCAGTGGGGATGGGGGGGGGAAACGGGGAAGTCGAGGAGCAGTTCTCCGGCTGGTACCGGCTGTGCTGCGGCCCGTCAGGAATCGCCAGCCAGCACCGGCCTCCACTGTAAATCAGGCTTTCAGCCTGGCTTTCCCTCCCCCACACTCCTACACACTAACACGTATACGGCACAGGCAAGCTCTCCTTACAACCCAACTCCCAAGGCCACCCACCCAACCTGGGGGGGGGGGGGGGAGGCCTGGGTTGGCTGGGGCGCGGTCGGAGCCAGAATACTCTGCTTGGAGAGATACCGCCGGCGTGTTTGGAAACGCAAGGAGGGGAAAAATCATTTTCAGGTGGACTGGCTGTCAACATGGTAGAGCGGCAACAGGACTCTGGTGTTTCAGCACCTAGATGGCCCCGTTTGATTAGCGGTCTGTGGAAACCGAGCAGAGCTTAACGGATTGCATGTAATCAGAGGGAAAAGGCCCGGTGTCAAATCAACAGACATTTTGGGGATTTGATTATAGGAGAGCTTTGCCGATGGGATAATGGTCATGATTGGTTGGGGCTGTTTTAAGGCATTGTGTGTGTTTGTGTGGTACAAATGCAAACCGTTGACATTATAGCTTTTCTATAGAAAGTGGATATGTCCTGGGTATAATAATTTTGAGTGTTTGTTTTTTGACTCGGAGGAACAATCATGGATTTGCATGTGGGTGGAAAGAACACACAAAGCCTTTGAACAAACTCCCTCCCTCGCCCAAACTGAAACATGCATACACTTCACTACGGAGGCCTACTTAGGACATAACGGCTTTGATAAGCATACAAAATAAAGCTATCATAACATGCTCACTCAAGGTTAAAAGAATCAACCATCATTCCATTGACGGTTGCTTGAAAATTAGAAAATGAGATGGATTGAAACAAAGCAAATTTCAAGTTTTATGATTGATTTAAACTGAAATGCCACTACACTGGTCGTGAAAACCCCAGGTTGTGTGAGTTGGGCCCCAGTGCCTCCACTCATAATAAAACGGTGTTGTCGCCGTCCCCACCAGACGTATAAACATCGGGTCGCGGTACCAGGCGGAGGTGCCGGAGCTGAGGCAGCGATCCGCGGTCCAGTTGGACCAGAACTGGGCTGACCTGGTCTGTGCTCCTCTTACCCTGCAGGACGCCAAGCCTGACTTCGAGAAGAAAGGTAAGCTGTCTCTCTGTCTCTTACTCTCTCTGTCTCTTGCAGTGTCTGTCTCTGTTTCCACGTCCCTGCGGAGAGAGAAGAGGCATACACAAGAATATATGCAAGATTACATTGGATTATATTTGAACAGCGTTGCTTTTTAGACAAAACAAAATGTTTAATCATATCCAACTTTTGAGTTAATTGTCCGCTTCCTATTTCCCTGTTCTCTCTCTCACTCACTCACTCACTCACTCACTCACTCACTCACTCTCTCACCCCTAGTGGAGGACCTGATGCACCTGGCGTGCTCCAGTGCCGTGTGTGGCGGGGGGACCAATCAGGAGCTGGCCTTGCACTGCCTGTACCAGGTCAACGGTGACATCATGGTGAGCACTCGCACCGCCACACACACACACACTGGCCCTAGTAAGAGTTTTTTTGAAAGCTGTTGGCTAGGTTCCAGTTCATGATAGACACCAATAGATCACGTCACAAATCCAATGTTGTCAATACACTCGATTTCATGCGTCTACACGACAACGGCAGAAAGAATATGTAAATCCGCATTATTGTGGACATGGCTGCAGACCCCCTTAACTGAGCGTTGTGATTATCAAGAATAGAAAGGAAGGAAATGGATGTCAAGCAGCAATATGTGTAGTGAAGCATAGCACCACGCCCGTTCCAGGCCTTCATACTGCTGCCTATTGTTTGGTACTGTAGTGTTTTCACTGTGACTGGTAAGACGAGTAGCTCAGTCATTCGGAAGATTCTTCTGACTTGAACTCTACTGAAGTGTGTCATAAAGCTTGTAACATTACTCTTGGGTTGCTATGTTTTAAAGTTGAAGAGTTTTAACTTTTAGACATGCAAAAAGTAATTACTCAACAGCAAAAAAAGGCTTTGTGATCAACTATTTTCCATCTCAATCTCACAAACCTGATCTGTTGCTCGAGCAGATCAACAGATCAATATATTGCCCTGTCGTAACTGAAACTCCACAATTAACTGCCACAAGTAACTGGCAGATGGGGCAAACTGCCATGCTACCGCTAAGTCAAGTGCAACAGCTGAGCTAACATTGCCGCAGCTAGCTGCAGTTACTGTAGCTACCATGGTTCAGGTGGCCCTGTTCTTACTAGTGACACTGCTTTCTGCGGAGTCCTGCCCTTCCCCTTTCACTCACATCTCTTTTAGTCATGCTAATAGCACTTGCGTATCCCCCACTTGCACATGATCAAGTTAACAGCTAATGCTAAAGCTCCCCAAGGTTTGCTATTTGCAATTGTGAAAATGAGGGAGAATGGGATGGTTTGAGGCAATGGTGATGTCTCTGTCTAGTTATTTATTTTCTAGTTAGCTGTGTCATTTTTAATGACTTCTCTGTGAGAAAGTTAATTATTAAATAACAATAGAAGGGGACATCAAATCGTACAAGTAAAAAGTGAGGGAAAGATTATTTAAGACAAGCCAACTGTGGGGTTGATTTTGTTTAACCTCGCCAAAAGATCAGGAATGTCCTTGTACACACGAAGAGACCGGGACCAGATGTAAGGCTAGGGAGATGTTGTTTTGGTTGGCATAGCAAGGACATTTCATTGAAAATCACACAGGATCTACCCTGGGGGCGGGGAAACGCAAACAGGAAGTCCTAATCAGATGCCATGGGCATCACTCTCATAGGGTGTCATAAGGACAGCACAGCTTCAGAGAGCTGCATAAAAGCTATTTCCTAACCCTCACGCTCGTAACAGCAATAGTTTTCTCCTCTTAACTGTAGGAATTCTCTCTAGGTGGCAAGATTTGATCTGAAGGAAGTTCTTTGGTAACCGTCAGACAACAGACGCCTCACAGTGCTTTCAGTTCCTACTGGCGTCGTCAAGGAAACGCGGTAGTAGGAATAGCGTAGGGCGGTCGTCCCAAGTACCCGCTCTATTCAAACTCGATCTGATCATCATCATCATCATCTTCATCGTCACTGACGAGAGACTCGCACACAAAGTTAACCGTCGCGGAAACCCTGTACATAAAGAGCACCGCTTTCTGTTGCTTAGGCGTCACGTCCACCGCCCAAAACCACTTCCCGGTTTGGTTTGGTTCTCCTTTGTTGGCCTCCAACTGTCTCCTTTAAAGCAGACTGGAGGTTTGACGACGTGCCAAACCGTTTCTCCTTGTGTTCGGAGCCGTCGCTCGCCCCGCCAGCTGACGGTTGAACTAACTCCACGGGTGCGTTTGTTTCACAGGCCGCTCTGTCCCTGCTGATGCTGAAGAGCCCTCTGTTCCCCAAGGCGCACCCCCTGTCCGACTACCACTACTCAGGTGGGTAAGGTCGCGACCCCTCGACCTACAGAACAGCACGTCGTTCCTTAGGAATGATGTGCAGGTTGGGGTTTACTGGAACAACGGAAAAAAAAGCACAGCGGAAAATGAGTGGCTTAGCGAGTTGCGAGAATCAGTACTGAATTGTCCTGAATATGAACTGCTGGGCCACCTTCCAAACCCTCCCTCGCAGTATATCCTCTTGTGTGGAAACACTGTCCATGTGACACACAGTGAGGATCGTGTGAATGTGTGCGCCTCTGACTCTGTTTATCAACTTCCTCCTCCTCTTCCCTGCCCCTGCAACACTGAAGGCTTAGACTCAGACTAGGGCAGCCCCCCTATGGCAGCCCCCCTATATAATACCAGCTGCTGTAGAGAGGTGGGGGAGGGGGGGTGGTGTGCCGGTAAGTGTTGGCTGGGTGATGGGGGAGGAGGTGGGTTAACTGTGGAGGATTGTCAGGGTCAACATGATAGGAGTGAGGGGGGGAGGGGAGGGGAGGAGGGGGTGCTACAGCATGGAGTTAATCTTCTGCAGAAGACAGTGGGGCTTTTGTTTACCCAGCCGTGTGTGTGTGTGGGGGGGGGGGGGGGGGGGGGGGGGGGGGGGGCAGTGGGTTAGTAGGGGATTGCACATGCCTGGAATACAGAAGAGCACATAATTTGCAACTTGCTGTCTCTCTTTCTTTCTCCCTCCTTACTGACGGACGGTGTTGCTCTACCACTCTTCCTCAGGTTCAGACAGCTGGACAGCAGCGGAGAGACACCAGTTCAACAAAGGCATCGCCGCACACAAGAAGGACTTCTTCATGGTGCAGAAGCTGGTATGTGACCGTGTGTGTGTGTGTGTGTGTGTGTGTGTGTGTGTGTGTGTGTGTGTGTGTGTGTGTGTGTGTGTGTGTGTGTGTGTGTGTGTGTGTGTGTGTGTGTGTGTGTGTGTGTGTGTGTGTGTGTGTGTGTACATATACGGGTGAAACTCAGACCACAACTGCAGCTATCGATCGCAGAAGGAAGCCATTGGTTCCGGTGGTCTTTGTTCCAAGATGCAAAGCAGCTTCTGCAGCAGTTTCAGTTCAAGCGCTATGAACAGCTTACAGCTAAATGCAACGTTTGGAGATAAAGATGTTGTTCACAGTCCCCCGGTCACTTGGCATAGGAAGGTTGTGTAATACTTGTAGAGTTGGCAACGATGTCCCGATCCACCTCTTCACACCTACATTGAAGATGCATCACAAGCATTTCAAACCATTACTCTGTGCTTTTCCACTGAAATAAGAAAGATGTTTGAAAGTCACATTAGTGAGGGGTCTGTGTTGTAGCATTTGTCAGATGAATGCTTCATTGTGGTTGGCTATCTTTAAGTCTGAGTGGATGACAGATCCTTTGTGATGTGATGTATTATAAAAGAGGGTGGGACTAAAGTAAGGAGAGGATAGAATACAGAACACTAGCCTTTTCACAACAAGAGTTGGTGATGATAGTGTGTGTGTGTGTGTGTGTGTGTGTCACCAGGTGAGCACCAAGACAGTGGCCCAGTGTGTAGAGTACTACTACACCTATAAGAAGCACGTGAAGATCGGCCGCAACGGAGCCCTCCTGTACGGGGAGGCGGGGCTTGCCGAGGGCCGGACCAATGAGGTGGAGCTCGACCACAAGGTCAGTCTAGTAGTGTGTGTTTTGGGAAATACAGAGCCAACTCGACATGGGTCGTCGGTCACCAACCGCGACCCATGTCGAGTTGGCTCTGTATTCTAATCTATTCAGCTCGTGCTGAGGCAACGGACACACTGTTCCCACTGTTTAGATTAAGGTGGCTGTCGTGACGTTACTCAACCGAAGAGTGTTTTCATAGTAAAAGGGCAAAAACCTTTTGACCAAAGAAGAAGAAACAACATACTTATGTATTTTTGTTATCTAAAAACTTATAGTAGAATAGTAACATAGTGAAAGTTAACAGCCTAGAAGATTTTTGGATACAACATGTCCATTTATTTGACTTTTTAACAAAAACTCATTCATTCATCTATATGCTTAACCTGGTTCAACCAAGCGACGACCAAACCAAGCGACACGGCGGTTGCCATTGGTAACCGCTCGGCCGCCCAGGTCCAGATCGGATCAGCGTGTGCTCATCAAGCTGTGCTTTCCTCCCTCGCAGGGGTCCCGCGTGCCGGAGTCGCGGAAGGACGAGGACAACAGGAAGTGGGAGGGGTCTGCAGACAGGAAGCGGGACCTTAGCCCCCCCAGGCTCACGCACCACGCGCTGTCAGCCTCCGATAACGTGAGTGACAACTTACATTCTGCCACACACACACACACACACACACACACACACACACACACACACACACACACACACACACACACACACACACACACACACACACACACACACACACACACACACACACACACACACACACACACACACACACACACACACACACACACACACACACACACCCTCTGAGTGAGGGTGGAGGAAGTCAATAAAAAGGGGTGAAAGTAGTGTACTGGCTACAGGCTGGGATTCATTGGTTTGTTTTCAACTTGCTGGTTATGTAGGCAACTCGGCTCGGGAGACGAAACCCAGTTTTACAAACGTTAAATGCTTTTCAGATTGTATCTTCATCCGTGTGATTTATTTCCAAGTTAAACAGGTGGATAGGAATACAAAAAGAAAACGTTGGCACAGGACAAGATGTAGGATGATTGTGTGTTTTGATCCTGCAGGATTTAACAGGGTTGTGCAAAGGTGGGGATGGAAAACATGTCATGTTATTGGTTGCATGATTCCACTGTAGAGGAATTTGTGGTTGGTTTTGATTAGATTTGGATGTAATGGATAAATGGAAATAAACAAGATGGAAACTTCCATGGGAGGTATTGGTCAATTTGGTCTATAATGTTTAACTTTTGATAGATGCTTCCTCCTACAAGGTGTGTTGTGTTCTGTCAAACACACACAGGCACACTTTTAGGTTGGATTTAGTCCTCATGGCGAGGTCGCGACTGTGCTGCCCTCTGATGGCCAATGTGAGGAACTGCCGGTGTCCGGTTTACATTACATTACATTGCTTGTGCAACCAAGATATGCAGGCAAACAATGACTTGACAAGAAACCTTTCACCTGATTATTCACACCGCTGATAAGCTTACATGACCGGTCTGTTGACAACAAGAAGCTGAGAACCTGACTCCTTCAGGCCTTGTGGGTACTGAAGTTCTGAGCTGTTGTGTTGTGTTGTGTTGTAAGGTTTAGGTTCGGGAGGGGTTGTAATAACACAGTAATTGTTAAACAAATACAAAATGTGTGTTTGTGTGGGCTACTGTGTTTCCTACGCAGAACAGAAAAACAACCATGCGGGTTTGAGTCCGGCCTGCGGTCATTTTCTGTGTGTTATATTGTCCATCTCTCTTTCTCTCCTTGTGCTTCCTGTTGCTTGACATTGACCTGTTCATGTAGGCAAAAGATTGCTCATGAAAGAATGAAGAATTTCCTGTATACATAACGAAATTGTTGAGGGGAAATTTAACGACAACGCTATTTCCCACTCCATACTTTGTTGATTGTACTCTGGTCTTGAGCATCAAATATCAACTGAGCAAAATAACTGTTTGAGGAACACATTGATTTAGTCGCATGGATATCAAGACCAAGGAGAGTGGATGTGTTTTCATTTTATAAAATCAACCGTCCAACTGGATCAGGGAATTGAGCCTTTAATAACTCCGTAAGCAAAGTAAGTCTTAAGTTATTGTTATGAGGTTGACGACAGCCCGAAATCCCAAATGAATCTCCCATCACAACCATATTAAATCTATTATTATATTTTGTGTGTTTTTGTGTGCACACTTTATTATTGAGGTCTCTGTTGACAAATGCGTGGATGTGAATGTCAGTGATATTGTTAATCTTGTAGTCGCTTTCGATGCAAGCGTCAACATATCTTGTGTCAATCTTGTATGTATAAGGGTTCTGTATTTCATATGTGTCTGCGTCTCTTTAATGCGTCTCAAATGCATCTCATCCGTATCTTGTCTGTATCTTGAATACATCAAGTCTGTATCTTGTCTGTATCTCGCCTGTATCTCTAGTGCAGTGGTTCCGAAACCTTTTTGGGCCCGTGACCCCATTTCTAGCTCTGAAGATGTTCGCACAATAACTTTTGTTCATCTGCTTCCAAACATATAGTTTTAACCCAGTCGACATCTGCCGATAATAACAATTTCACAGTGAACCTAGTCGCATTGCTTTACTACACACCAAGTGATAGTGGTAGTTAGTGGTAGTTTGCTTGTGGCTATGAATTGTTAGGCAATTCGTATACAGGACCTCTGAGACTTTTAAAAGATCATCAAATATCTATAGCATCTGTCAGCCATTTCCTGCGACCCCATATGCATATCAGGGGTCCCCAAGCGGGGCCCCGACCCTAAGGTTCGGAACCACTGCTCTAATGCATCACGAATGTGTCTTGTGTCTGCAGGCCAGAGCGGTCTTGATCTTGAAGGGCCAGGAGGGCGACCACCCCCACCCCCTCCACCACCACCCTCTCTCCCGGGCAGTACACCCGCCTCACCCCGCCCCCCCGCCGCCAAGCTCCGCCCCCTCCAAGCCACGCTACGATGCCGGAGGCCGCAAGTCCGCGGCGCCGGCGGCTACCAAGGTCCCGCCCAATCCAGAAGGAGAGTTCCCCTGCAAGAAATGTGGCAGGTCAGTTGTGCGGTGGGGTGGGGGGGGGGGGGGGGGGGGAGGGAATTTGTCCCAAGTGGAGACAATGGAGAAGGGGTGGGGAAGATGTTACATAACGTCAAGTCTACCAGAGTTTGAGCGTTTCTTCAATCCATTCTTAGGGGTGGACATCTCTGTGCGAAGTGTTCCTTTTATAGCTGGTCACATGGGGATCCAACCAATCACAGCGTTTTTGTTGGGTTTCGGTTTTGAAGTCGTGCCAGAAGGCTTTCCTCCAAGAATGGAAATTATTCAAACCCGGGCTCATAAAAAAAGCCATTGTTTTCCAGTTGCACGTTTCGTTAGCGTGGAGCTAGCTTGTAGCTCTGTAGCGTGACACGGGACAAACAAGGCCAGAGCACGCTCTCATGTGGTAACGAGCTGCGCCATGGCAACGTGCGGCCTGTTATGGCAAATCGTTGCCTAGCAACTGAGAAACAGAGTTGGATGCGCCACCGGTGTGTTTGGCTCTGGCCAGCAACTGTGAACAAGATCTGAGCAACACCTGCCACCGTACAGGGTGCTGATTCTGCGGCGAGAGCACACGGTGTTCACAGAGACATACGCACACACACACACACACACACACACACACACACACACACACACACACACACTTAATCGTTATATATGACAAGGCGTGAAGAGTATGGTTATTAAAATGCTCTTAAAGTCTTCAAGTCAAGGCAAGTTTAGTGAATCTCAAACCAAAGCACTACACTAGTTGGAACATAACTGCAAATCAAATTGCTTGTCTATCAATTCAAGGTGCTGGGAAGTTGAGACAAACCGACGAACCAGCAGCATTAAAGAAAATATGTACTTTTTGAAAATCAAACATGGGACATTTTAGGATATATTAAAAACGGAAAGTAAACGTCTTTCGGATTCAGATTCATTCTTTAACAAACAAATACCAACACCCACCTTTAGAAGGTTGGCCAACACTGAACGGATCCACCAACGGATATGGCACACTGGCCCGATGTATGTTGGTGTTTGTTGATTAAAGCTAGGGTCGGCAATTTGGAGAAACCAGCCAGAGTAAGCTCGATTTTGAAAGAGTGAGGCCTTCAGGTCTCTCTGCCTTGTGGAAGACTCCGGTCATACACAACGAGTGTACGCGCAGTGTGCACACAGTTGGCCGGGTAGGTAGGTAGACAGACGGGTAGGCCATCGTCATCAGGCAGGCCATCGTCATTTCATTCGGGGCCGAATGAAATGATTGGACGGGCTTATTACAGGACCTGCCACAGCCACGGACAGTTTTACTTAGATCGTTTCTGGTCCGAGCGTTTGATTTGCTAATTTGCTGTCGGGATGCAAGGACATACGAAAACAAATGTTGTACAATAAAGTAGCTACCCTCCCTCTAAGCCTGTCCCTGTGCTTGGCGTTCCCCCCCTTCCAGGGTTTTCTACAAGGTGAAGAGCCGCAGCGCGCACATGAAGAGCCACGCGGAGCAGGAGAAGAAGGCGGCCGCCCTGCGCCTGCGCGAGGCGGAGGAGCGCGCCGCCGCCGCAGCCCACACCGCCGCCCTGCTGGCCGCGCGGCAGCAGCACAACGGCACGCGACCACCGGGGGCCGGCGGGGGCGGAGAGAGTACCAACGAGGACTCGTCCGGTGGCGGCGAGGACGACGAGGACGAGGACGACGGTGGCGATGTAGACTGGCAGTGAGGGGAACCTGGGCACTCGCCACGTGCGGTGGAAAGACCCTGACCCGAACCCGTTATCAAAGACACACACACACACACACACACACACACACACACACACACACACACACACACACACACACACACACACACACACACACACACACACACACACACACACACACACACACACACACACACACACACACACACACACTCTTGAGGGCTGATCTCCTTCCTGCCACTGGGGAACACCGCCCCCTTGCTGGGGGACATGGCGTACGCACCTGCGGGCCTCCCGCTCTCTCTGCTTGGGCAAGTGGAACAGACTCTTGGATGACGGTGGGGGGTAGGATCCAGTCTGTGCAACAAACTGTGAATGGGGGTGTATGTGTGTGTGTGTGGCTTGTCTTATTTTGCAGCCATGGACACCCCCTTCCTCCCACGTCAACATAATCAGGTACAGGTTCCCCCCCCCTCTTCCCCGCTCCTTGCAGGGACTCTACGATGTCATCATAGCCATGCTGGCCACCGGGAAGCCATCAGCGCTGCCGCCACAGCCGCGATCCCAAAGCACTTTTTTCTTTCTTTCCTTTTGTAAACATGGGAGACTTTTCAGCTGTGGCATTTCCCGCGACGACGCACTGTTGTCAAACGTGCAGGCGGCGGCCGGGTTTAGCGGTTTACATTTTTTTACACATTCGTTTTTTAACGGCGACTTCGGACACGTAAACCGCTCCTTCTCGGTTTCCGGAATAAACGGATTAAAGAAGAAGAGTGATGGAGTGATGGAGTGATGGAGTGATGGAGTGATGGAGTGATGGAGTGATGGAGTGATGGAGTGATGGAGTGATGGAGTGATGGGAGTGATGGAGTGATGGGAGTGATAGGAGTGATGGATGGATGGATGCTGCTGACTGTTATTTTCTCTTCCCGCTTGGTGCTGCCAAACGTTTTCTCGTGGATGCATGATGCACCCTCCCCCACCCTCAGCCCACTGTTCTTGGCGCTCATTGGTCGGTTTGCCCCCCCCCCCCCCCCCTTTACTGCTGATGCCTTGGATGTTTTGGATGCGTTTTATCTTCAAATGGCAATCAATTTTACAGCATTTTTTTTATATAAATATATATAATTATACATATCTAAATGTTGCTTTTTTTCTTTTTCTTCCAGTGTAACTATAGGCTTGGTTATTGCTGTTTTGTGAATATTCCTGTTACTATTGTTGATGTGTATTGTTATTATTATTATTATTATTATTATACGTTTTTATGGCTGCAATTTAATTGGAGCCAATTTCTCATTCGCAGAGTTATATCTATATAGATGTATATCTATATAGATGTATATCTATATAGATGTATATCTATATGGATAGATCTATAGGTGCATTATCTATTTACATCTATACATACGCCCCTTGCTGCCCGTTTGTAACTGAGTTTTCTAAACCCGAGAATAAGAACAGAAACGTATGTGCAATAGAACAAGTTGAGCCTTGTCATACGGTGTAGACGTCTCCCCCCACCCCCCCGCTATGTGTCTATAACTTCCTGTTGGCTCACCTGACCCCTGACCTCTCAGTGGATGACTTCCTACTAGGTCATACGTAGAAACGAGTTTCTATAGCAACCACAGAAGCAGAACAAGGGAAGTGATAACCGAGATGGCTTATGATGCTATCTGCAAATAACGTTTGAAAGTGTATTTCATTTTTAGTCGTCAGCCAATTTTTTCTCAAATTTTTTTTTCATTGGGGTGGCTGGGTATTCACCATGTGGACCTAAATATGATCTCAAGTGACTGTTAAATCCTCAAAAATAATCACTTGGTGTGACGCAATCCAAGGTGGGTGATTTTTAGGCAGTATCGTTAGTAATTATTCCCCCCTCCCCCTTCCAAACAATAATCCTCTTGACTGTCCACGGGCGTATTAGCTTGTATTCCTGCTAGTAATAAAACAATTGTTCTCTCTGTAGCGGCGTCTCTTATAAAGCCCTTCCCTCAGAGCCCACGTCTGTTGTCTTGCCAACAAACGGGAGTGCCAAGGGTGTGTGTGTGCGTGTGTGCGTGCGCGCTTGAGGTTAAAATGCAAAACAAAAGTTGCCCAATTAAGACGAGAAAAAACAAAATAAAAAATTGGACTCCATCTTTTTGGGTTATCTTAATTTATCTGTTTTCTCTAATCATTTAATTTGGGAGTTTGACGCGGCTGTCGCAGGGCATTGTTCCTAGCTGTTATTTAAAAAAGCGCTGTCCGGGTGAATTATGGATGTCACACACCAACGCTGGAAAGCACTTCCTGTTTCACCCTCATGCTAAAGGGAATTTTGGAGATGAAGAGAAAAGTTTATTTAGTTAAAGATTAGACAAAGTAAATATATATATATATATATGAATACAATTCTGTTTGCATAATTTCTATGCTATTTTACTATGAGGGTCACACTAACGATGACATTAAAGAAAACGTAACTGAATCTCAACTGCTTTTTATTACGATGTAATTTATTTGTTTCAGCTTTGATTTATACCACCTGTGTTTTTAGTAATGATTTATCAAGCACTGTATATTAAAGTTTTATGATATCAGTTCTTGTTGGCGTTTTCTGTTAGTTTTAATTCCTCAAAGCCTTTTATTTATATATATGTATATATGTCTAATATATATATATGTGTATATATATATGTGTATGTATATATACATATATGTATATATATATGTATGTATGTATATATATATGTATGTGTATATATATATATATGTATATATACATATATATATATGTATATATATGTGTGTGTATATATATATATATATATATATATATATATATATATATATATATATATATATATATATATATATATATATATATATATATATGTATATATGTATATATATATATATATATGTACGTTTTTAATAAGATTATTTCATTCATTCAGATCTAGGATGTGTTATTTTAGTGTTCCCTTTATTTTTTTGAGCAGTTTATATATATGCACACACACACACACACACACACACACATATCCATGTTTGGAAGCCCTGCTATGTTATGTTTATGTACCCTGGTATGTAATGTATCTGATATTCTTGGTTCAGTTCAGTGTGTTGCTCAAAAAGCTAAAAACCCCACTTGACTAAAGCGGTGGTTGAACTTGCGACCTTCCTGTTACAGCATGTTATTTTTACCTACCAGTAGTATCTGCTGTCCCGTGTCAGCTCTTATACCACAACCGATCCCATATTCCAATATAACGTGGGCTTTATTTTTAGTTCTTCCATAATAAGGGCATGTGTAGTTACGCGCCAGTTCCGCACGGGGGCAATGTTTGCTCACAGTAGTGACTAAATGATCCGACGGAGCGCTTGTTCTGGTTAATACGTTATTATGTTTATCCTTCCGCTCTCCGTGGGTGTCTTCTAATCTTTCTAAAAATATATACTGTAAATAGAGGCCGGAACCAGAAATATTGATCATTTTGTTATGAATGTTTGCTATCCCCGATGCTTATCCGAGGTCTCCATCAGACCAAGTAGCACTCTGTTAACTGAGTTTGCACTTTTATTTGGTGTATCGATGTAATGAATAGAGCTAGCATATCAGCTACGACCAGCAGTGCTGCCAAGTCTGCAGAAATGCATTCTGGGAAGAACAAGCAGCAGAACAGAATGTATCTCCGTTGTGTTCCCGTGTGTGTGGGGGCCTTATCCAACTGGTGGGAAATGTAGGAAGATGAAGATGGAGCGAGGACGGGACAGCAGAGACAAAAGGAGGAAGAGGAGGAGTGGAGTTCAACTCCTTTTAACCGGTTATGTTCCAGCTGGTGGAACACTTAGAGCCATCACGTTAGGATGGGCTGTCGTGTGCAGACTCGCTCTTCATCTCTGCAGCGGACCGATCTGTTGAAACAGTATCCTCCTATATTTGTGTTGTACAAAATATAATACATACAAAGTACTGCCGGTACCATACGTTATCAAAATGTGACCTTTTAGATTCAACCTCAAGCCGCAAGGCCCTTCACTCACATTATGTGTGTGTGGCAAAGTTATCTTTGAATGTATCGCTTCCAAAGAAAACCATCACCTAGCACAAAGATACTAGCGTCTGGCCTTCAGAGCAACTCATCACCATCCTATACAGAGTTTCTTGCCCACATCGAGTAGGACCTAGGCTGCACAGAGATCCCTCGATAAGCACTGAATAATCCAGAGTTCTTTGCTCCAATAGCCTGAGGTTTGTTTGCCTAATTTGCCCGGCAACAGGGCCCGAAGGGTTCCACACCTTTCAGTTGGAAATTCCTAACATTGATTAAATATCACTCCCGACGACACATGTATAGGGAAACTGTTGCGCAGTTAAGCTAAAATTGTTTCCAGACTGTACCGTGTTGAAGGCAGAATCGTTTTTGGAAACTTCCAGATACAATGGAAGGAAAGAAAACTGACGGTAGAGCCTTGTTCCTTTTTTCCTGTCTGTCCGACAGCGGGGAATACGCTCACCTTTTACAGCGATTAAGTGCTCAGCGGTTCTCGTTAGTCATCCCCGCTTCCCCCCCCCCCCCAGACAAGTCCCCCCCCCCCTCTCTCTCTCTCTCTCTCTCTCTCTCTCTCTCTCTCTCTCTCTCTCTCTCTCTCTCTCTCTCTGTGGTTTAACACGGTGTGTGCGGACCCCTGTACAAATGCTTACAGCAGCAGTGAACAGCCCTGCCTTATCCCCCTCTTCCCATTTTTCCTGTATTCCTGAGCACTACCATCCCTTGTTAGCAATTACAACACCTGGGGGCGGGGGGCAGGGGGGGGGGGGGGGCGGCGGGGGTGATAGCTCATCATACACATCTGCAGAGACGGGGGATGGGGACCCTGGAAACAGATGCATCCTGCTGGGTCTATCCTCCACAGTCCTACGCTGGGTTGTACAGTATCGTGGGTGGGGGGTGGGGGGGGGGGTGGGGGGGGGGGGGGGGGGAGGATAGACATGGAGAAAGAGAGAGCGGTACAAAAAAGAACAAGGGAGCAAAGAGGATGTATGGCAGTGTAAAGTACTGGAGAGGAGATGTGGGAAAAAGGAATAGCGAGCGAGGCGTAGATCCCACATTAGGGTTTAAACGAAGAGATCAAAGGAGGTTTAGTGCAACAGAGCAAAGTCTCCCGACACCTGTGGTAAACTACAGAACCATATAATGCCCCCTCATCTCCCACGACAAATGCTGGGATCTCTATCTGGTTGCCAGAATAGCTCTGTTGAAACATTCTGCAGGAATGTCCATAACTCAACCGCTGGGCCGTGTTTTATTGGGTTTGAAGACACTCCCTGGTGTAGCTTCCGTAGGGACCAAAGGTCTCATATAGGACACGTTCCACATTTCCACACACATTGCTTTATTAGAACCTTGTGACGGAGACCAACCGCAACATGAGGCTGGTGTTACGTTTAGTTTCGACTCCAATCAGAGAGAGAGAGAAAATAAATCTTCTAAAGTCACAACAAACATCTCGAAACAGTTTTGTTCATTTTAGTTTGTGTATACTGTATCATTTCTAATAAACATATACTTATATTAAAAAACACATTTGATTCTGTTTGATACTGTTGACAGCGGACTTTTTTGTTTGATTTGCTGTTTTTTTTCTCAACAGTGTTACCAAGTCTTTAAAATCCATAACTTAACCGCTGCTAACAATCTTTCATTCATCAGCCTATAGGGCTTGTACATGCTGTAGGGCTTATTGAAACCCTGACCCTCTCTCGCGAAAGTCGAGTCTTGAGTCACACTAAATTGTTAAACTGATTATCAGTGCTGATTATCATCAGTCGCGTCATATTTCTACATAACATACTCCCTTTTACAGCTTAAACAAATTTCACCTGCTCTTACTGCACTGGCCTGATGGACTCGCCCGGAATTGAACAACAAGTCTGTTGGGCAAGTTTAGTTTCAAGCCCTGCCTGTATCTCAACATATCTTAATAGCAATATCCCAGTATAGATTAGGTACACAGTGTTTATGTGTATTTGCAGTTAGTGGGGCCTTTAGGAACCTGGATCCAAACCCAAAGCAACATATTCTGCAATCTATTTGAGTGTCTGTATTACGGTATACATTTTTTTATGTAATTTAGAATGTGCAAAGGAAGTGCTCACTGTACCTTGCTGTCAAAATAAGAGCGGGACTTATCAGAACATATAAACCCAACAACATAAAGACCCGAGTTACTGCCATTTGATACAGCATACGCATAAACACACCAAACACATGTTCTTACATTCTTTAATTTAATACACATTGCATTGTGTTTTTTTGAAGAGGAAATCCCCAAAACTGCAAGAGGCCATTCTGAACAGTTAATTCCCAGCTGCATTTCCACATATGTGCATGCTTATAAATAGCACTGAGTTCATATGTCCTGCAGACACACACACACACACACACACACACACACACACACACACACACACACACACACACACACACACACACACAAATGACCTCTACGCACTCTGGCTCATTGTAAGGCCTTCCCATGGCTTCATCAGCAAGGCACGTCCTCACCCCCTTAGACCTGATGGAGGTCTGTGTGACAGGGAAGGTCTTTGTTACAGAGAGAGAGAGAGAAAGAGAGAGAGAGAGAGAGAGAGAGAGAGAGAGAGAGAGAGAGAGAGAGAGAGAGAGAGAGAGAGAGAGAGAGAGAGAGAGAGAAAGAGGGTGCGGTGAGACATAGAAAGGGGTTGGGGAGAGACAAGAATGAGAGAGGGGTACGGTGAGGAAGAGAGAAAGGGAAAGAGGGATGGATTGAGGGAGAGAGACACACAGATGGATGTAGAGAGGGAGAAACACAGACAGAGTGAAAGATATATAGAGAGAGGGAAGTGGGATGAGAGGTAGAGAGAGAGTGAGAATAGTGGGGTAAGAGAGAGGTGGGGTGAGAGAGAGAGAGACAGAGAGAGAGAGAGAGAGGATGTGGCTGTCTGTCTGTTGGGTGTTGTTTGTGTCTGTTGCCATGGCAACTGTCGCCCCGTGACGGCTGAGGCACGGAGAAGGGCAGCTGCCTGCAGTCCACACATCATCCTATCAGCTCTTTGTTCTGTGTTCGCATGCCTTCCTGTGAATTTATCTTAGTGTGTGTGTGTGTGTGTGTGTGTGTGTGTGTGAGAGTGTGTGTGTGTGTGTGTGTGTGTGTGTGTGTGTGTGTGTGTGTGTGTGTGTGTGCGTGCGTGCGTGCATGCATATGTAGGCCTGTGCGCGTGTGCTAGTGCACGTGTATTTGCATGCTTCTCTTGGACTGCTTGACCGTATAAACTAGGACGGCCATCCTGCTGGGTGCGGTCTCAGCAGAAGACGTCTCACAACACGGCAGATTTTGAGCCTCTGGTCCATTTTCACCGTAGCCGTTGCTGACGTGTGCACACCCCAACCATCTAACCATCCTTATGAAATGTCTTTTACGGATGGTGGTGGGATAATGCACCAAAATCGGTCTCATATCTTACTATTACTAACTATTTATATATATAGATATATGATATCATCTAATTCATCTGATTGTTTTGCAGTTTGTAGCATTTTCAGGTCTCTGAGACCTCTGTGTATTTTATTTATTGAATGAATCTCCTTTTGTTTGTGTCTTCTTTTGTGCGGTATCATGGTGTTCTGGATAATGCTTTGGTCTCATTTATTGTTCATAATGATATGGATTTTGTGTAGTTCACTTTGAGTTTGTGTGTGTGTTAATTGCCTGTATGTGAATGTACTGAGCATGTTGTGGCAATTGAGTTATCCCTCTGGGTCTAAAATGGCTTCAGAACAAGGATTACAATACGTATCAAGGCATGATCGGCCCAACAACAAACACACCAAGAACAACAGGGCGTTTCCCCTCATTTGCGGCCAATTTTAGAATTCGGGGACAGGATGTTGAAAAACACATTTATTTATTTTTTAAAGAAGACAGGATTTAACCTTTAAAAACGATTTTAATTCAAATGTCCACATTAGTACGAGACAAGGGGGGAGGGGAAGGGTGTGATGGTCGACACGTCATTGGCAAAACAAAGACGGGGTTCCTTGGATTCAGGCTGCAGGGGTCTCGCTGCTGGCCTTCCTGGTTGAGGTTTGTATTATTTCCATGCAAAACTGTAACGTACAGGTTGAACCTGATAAATAAACACACACACACACACACACACACACAGATTTCTTACCACAGGTGATACGACCTATTTGAAATTTTACATGTATTTGTTTATCTCGACTCGGCTGAACACATACACAAAGATGTAACCAAATGAGTAAAAATGACCTTGACAGGCTACCATACCTGTCTCTGACTAATTGAATGTGTGGCTCTCGGTGCCACCATGTCCGAATCCTGGGTGACAGACGGAGAGAGAGATGGATAGACAGATGGAGAGAGAGACGGATAGACAGATGGAGAGAGAGAGATGGATAAATTAAAAATGACATCACCAGATCACACTGACATTCAGTCTTAATCTAGGTGTTGGGTGGAACCACAACAATCGAAAGCAGCCTTCTCGTCCAGATGATGGAGACCTCCCGAGAGGCCGACTTTTCGAAAACCTTTCAGCGCCGACATTGCGCCAACAGAACCCGCTGCCACGGCAACGCAGATCACGATGCCCACTTGGTGGCAGTTGTTTTACTGATTCGAAACGTGCCAACGCAGCTGGCTGGGCGTGGTGCCCCACAGTAAGCAGCTACAGCTTTTGTTCTGGTGTAAACTATGTACGGATCACACACTAGAGTTATTTATGTTCTCAATTGACGGACGACTGTATGTGATTGCGTAGTCGACAATTTATAACTGCCGTGAGAACTCAAGAGAAATCGAGTCGGCTGTCGTGTTTTAAAGCAGTGACGCAGTCATTGTGTTAGCGGTTGTATGTGTATCTAGCCAACGGTGTTAATTATGGGATGAGATAAACCAGGTTAGAATGGGAAAGCATTTGATCTGTTCGGCTTCCGTTGTGATGTTGAGTTAAGTAGAAACTGGACAGTAAGGTTTATAAAGTAAGTTAGCCCAACCGCACGACATACATACCTTTTGGTCCAAACAGGGCAGCGTAGCACGGCTTGTGGCAGTAGGGCTTATTCTCATGCTGCAAGAAACACACTTCTGTTAGCACATGTCACAATGATAACTATCTAAACCCTGGCATAAATATACTCCTGATACTGCATGCAGAGTGTCACATGGTCATCACATATTCACTAAACATTATATATCTTATGATCGGCATATTGGCGGCAATATAACTGCCTGTAGCAGTAGAAGTAGTAGAAGTGGTGATGATAATAGTTAGTAGCAGCAGTTGTAATAATACGTGTGTTAGTGTTTGTGTGTGTGTGTGTGTGTGTGTGTGTGTGTGTGTGTGTGTGTGTGTGTGTGTGTGTGTGTGTGTGTGTGTGTGTGTGCGCATGGGCTGACCTCTGCATGTGATCCGGAGGAGAGGGTCTTGTTGCACTTTGCACACTTCAGACAAGGTCGGTGCCAGTCCTTCCCCAACGATGACACCTTCTCAGCTGCCCATCAAAACACAGAACACAAATGTATCAGCATGATTTAAAACCTCCAAGAACAAAATACACGATGATGAATGTTCAGTCTAAAATCAACACAAACTCTCTCGTTCTGGATGTCACTTTATCTCTATCTCCATGATCTCTGACTGGAGAACATTGTTTGGGTGTGGTTGCTGGATGATGGAGGAAATCGCCCCAGCCAGTGATAAAGCCTGATAAACAGAGTCTTTATCTGGATGGGCACTGGCTAGCGATCCCAGTCATGTGGAGGACTGCTAAACACATGGGTACTGCACTCACTTGTGGAGAACTTCAAACTCAGTCAAAACAGGTTGTCAGGGGTGACCGTTTTGTTTATTCACAACAATAAAAAAACAATGGTACTACTAATTTGACTAATCTTGTGTTCTGAATCCCATCGCTTCTCCACAGTCTGTTCTTGTTTTAAGTAATTTTATTTCAATTGTAAGTCTTTGGGTGAAGGTGTCTTCTCAATGACTCCCTAAAATAAATCGGTAGGGATTTATGGTTGTGAGTGTGAGGTTGTTGACTTGCATTCCTATGTCCTGCCAAACATTTTCAACATGCATGTGAAATGTGCACAAAATGTTGTACTTGGAGGGCTGATAATGGATTATTATTGTTACTGTAATTATTCAATTACATCCAGCCAAACTGTCCACAAGCTTTCATGTCTCCGCAACTCTACATTAGACTTTGGACTTAGTACTTCCATTGCTTTCTTTGCGGCTTTTTGGAGAATTTTGTTTTATTGACAGCACTGATTGGCTGTTGTCTGTCTCTGAGATGTGACCATGGGACAAGGAAAAGGAGGGAGGGGGGTGGGGTGTTTTTTTTTCATGGTCTGGACGTGGTGGGTGAGTGTCCACCTCCATCCTCTACAGCATGCCTCAATACAACAACATCATTGTTCCAGCTGTTCAATAACAACTTTATACGTCACTGCGATGTCTGACAAAAGGCTTGCTACTGCCCAGTATGTCCTGTTCTGGGCCCCTAAGACTCAAGAGAGAGAACCAACAATTTGTTGTTGATGGAATATGATGATGGGGTAAACTTCTCTGTCCTTGCAAGAGAAGCCGTGCTAATCGGTGAAACTCCGTGCAATATGTGATGCCCACCTGGGTTTAATTATTCACAGTTAGCCAGTCGGGTTATTGTTTTAACACAAAGCACACATACACACACACATACATGCATGCATGGACATACACACACACTGACATACACACACTGACGTGCACTGACACACACACACACGCGCACACGCACACACACACACACACACACACACACACACACACACACACACACACACACACACACACACACATATACTGTACAGATATACGGACCTATACACACACACACACACACTGATATATTCTCCACATACACATACTGACATCTACACACACGCGCACACACATATACGAAATGACACACACACACACACACACATGCTTATGATAATACGACAATATGCGATCAACTGTAAAACTTGGATGTCTTTTTTTAATTATTTCCAGGACAGCAACAATACTCAACTAGGCCTACCCATAAACTAAATAGAATTATCTCTCTCTCCCTCCCTATCGCTCTCCCTTCTCTAACTTATGTCCAACTGACTCACTAACTCACTACCTCATTAGGACTGTCTGTCATGCAACGGCGAGAAGAGCCAAAATACCTCCATTTTAAACGGATCTAACGTTTCGTTGTCTGTCCCTTAATTGGAAGTCGGCCATTTTTCTCCCTGCCATCATTCATCGAGCGAGGCAGCGGCAGTAGCCTGATACCTTCCATCTGGAAGGTTATAGAAACACCGAGACGGATGCTGGGAAACAGACGGAGCTTGGGGCGAGTGTGTGTGTGTGTGTGTGTGTGTGTGTGTGTGTGTGTGTGTGTGTGTGTGTGTGTGTGTGTGTGTGTGTGTGTGTGCGTGTGCGTGTGCGTGTGCGTGTGTGTGTGTGTGTGTGTGCTGACAGGTTGCAGAGTCACAGTCTTTATTGTGATCAATGCATAGGTACATTCTATTCGATTATATTTGCAAACATATTTAATTTGGACGTCAGGGCCTTATTTCAACACATTCTTGCCGTGTACGATTTGAAACAGGGGACTTAAAACCGTGCAAACAAGGGAGGGGGGGAACCCAATTGGTTTGGTTGTTATGGCTGAAAGGGGAAAGTTTTTCCGCGGAAAGGAAGACCACATAGTGACAGCCCAGCGGGTAGGCCTAACAGACTGGGCTGATAGTCTCCGTGTTTAGAACCTCTGGACTGGATGTGATGCTGTATTTTTGGATCCAGACAAATCTAATAGAAATGTTGTAGGCCTACTTGTAATTCCCCCTGCTTTGGCAGCGTGCTCGGAAAGGCGGACGAAAAAAAAGTAATGCAATTTGGTGAATGAAACTAGAGACGGTCTGTTTTCTTTGAGTTAATGACCATGGTCTTCGCTTTTTAACTAATTATTAACACATTTAAGCACACACTCTCTGGACACTTAAGCAGCACTCTGGCAGGCAATAACGCATAACTTTTGGTGTGATCCTTGACTTTTAAATTGTAAATACATGCGCTGTGAATTAAATAAACCAAACACAACTAATGGATTACAACACAATCAATGGCAATATTATACGTTTAGCGTAGCTTTATAAAACCTTTTCAAATTATATTTCGCTGTGTTGCAGCATAACACATTCCACATTACAGGAAATGCGCCCGTGCGATGTGCAGAGTGCCTGCAGAGAACGCACGCAGAAGAGCGCACATGTTTACCCCAATTTTACATCCACTGTTCATTATGACTAAGACAAAACACATAAAGTTGCAAATATCTTACCAAAATACACTTCCTTATTGCAACTTGGGCACTTGGGCATGTTTGCAGTTGTCTTGACTCCTGAAGAGAAGAAATGTATCCGTAAGCTGAAATCGGTCAAAGTGCAACTAACCTGTGCGCTGCAGTGGTGCAGATGTGCGCACGGACTCGTATTTATACCACACAGGAAATAGTCGCGCTGAGTGAGTGAAACTTTTTTTTCAAGTGTGGGAGAGGCTCCGTACGCGATTGGGAAGAGACGAGACTAGTGTGTACTGTGTGCACTGTGTGTACTGTGTGTGCTTGTATGCGCGCGCGCGCGCGTGTGTGTGTGAGAGAGAGAGCGAGAGAGAGAGTATATTTATTTTATAAATTTGCATGCGCATGCTTTTGTTTTGCTGCACGCACGTTCCTAACGTTTCTGAAAACACAGTAAGAATGAACAACATGATATCATTTTTTATTAAAACAATTAACTGACTAAACAAAACAAATTTGTATTTTATTGCACTTTGCACGTGCGACATAGTTTCCGTGTAATGTATATATTTTTAAATTAAACTTCAAAATTGTTTGGTGTACATTTTCTAATAGTTATTTTACTTGAACACTGCATGTTCCCACTCCTGGAGAGCAAAGCAACTATTTAAACTGCTTGTGGACAGTCCCATTGACGGACCAACTAAGCATATTTGAGTTGAACTGATAACATTTTACATTCAACATGAAACCAACCAATGCAAAGCCAATTGCAAAAAACAAAACAGATACACCAAAACTTAGGAAAAAAAGGTTCCTCCTTCATGATGACTAACCGATGACCTAAATGATGCAACCCTAACCCATATATATCCGCCCATATCAAAGCGTGTGTGTTAGTGTGTGTGTTTCTTGGTTACCAAATGTGGCCATGTGATTTATCGGCTGATGTGTCATGTGAAGCTGTTGGAGGAATAGCTTGAGGTGGTGTGTGTGTGTGTGTGTGTGTGTGTGTGTGTGTGTGTGTGTGTGTGTGTGTGTGTGTGTGTGTGTGAATCCCGGCTCCAGAGTCCAGATTAAACCCTGCTGCTAATTGGTTTAGCCATTAAGTTCTTGTTTGGCCACACCTAGAGTCCAGCCAACCCCTGAGCAGACTCTGTGATGTCATTTAACATGTGCTTGAGGTGCTATCTCTGGGCACTGACTACACTACATAGGTACACAATGTCCTTATACCCTGCTAACACCTTACTTTTAAGACCGAAACTCCTCACGGCTTATCTGATTGGCTGTTCAATGCGCTCTCTATTTATAGATTTTTTCTACTTCACAAATAGCTTATTCTGACTCCCCAACACCATTGAGAAGAAAACAATCTCTATGGCAACCCATCAAACGGGGGCAGGATGGTGTAGAGGCTATACAGGGTGTTCCATACCCAGTGCGAAAGGTTCAGGGTTCGAACCCCAATCTCAGCAGTCTACCTGTACTCACCCATGGGCCAGATAGTGGTGGTTGGTTTGACTCCCAGCTGGAAGCTGAAGGGTTTGATCGTCAGCTGGAAGCTCGTGGGTTTGAGCGGGAAGGTACTTGGTTCGATACCTCAATGTCCGCAGCCTAACCTGTAGGCATCCCTGAGCATGACGCAAATGTACAACTGTTTCATGAACATAATAGACAGTTACTTGGCCTGTCCTCTCTGGGAGAGAGCGAGAGAGCCAATGAGAAGAGACGATCAACGGTATTGGCTGATCGCCATTTTCCGAGATCAATTTCGTGGTTATGAGTTTACTGAGCGGCATTGGGTTTTGGGAGGAATTTGGAGGAGACTTCGCTGGCAACTGTACACGCATCCACATCAAAAGCAGATGGATGTGAACACAGAAGCAGAGCCTTCGTCCTGAAGACCCGTTGGGCACCAGAGGCCGTCAGTTCATCACTGTTACTGTGGGGGGCCTACAGAGACCCTCAGGGTCTCCTGGATCAGGAGAGGGTTTTCCCCTCAGATCCTCTGGTGCTCTTAAACAGGGTGATGGATTAGAGGAGGAGACCAATGTAGCACTATTAAAATACAGGATTATGTTTTTCTGTGTGCTGCGAGAGAGAGAGAGAGAGAGAGAGAGAGAGAGAGAGAGAGAGAGAGAGAGAGAGAGAGAGAGAGAGAGAGAGAGAGAGACATTACATTACATTCATTTAGCAGATGCTTTTCTCCAAAGCAACTTACTCAGTGCATTCAACCATGAAGACAAAACCCAGACATGGCAATAATCATGTGAGTACATGAAATACATCAAATAGGGTAACTGCTGTGAGTGATTTGTTTAAGAAACAAGAGACAGAGAGAGAGAGAGAGATAGCAATGTATATCAAAGGGCCTATACATCCCTTTGAATCTGAAAGAGAGAGAGAGAGAGAGAGAGAGAGAGAGAGAGAGATAGTCTGTTTGTGAATTTACATGTGTGTGTGGAAAACAAACACACACACACACATTTGAGGAACTAGTCAGAAGGGGAGTATTTCAGTTGAATTCTTTGGTTGGTTGTGTGCTCTATTACACCCTCTCGCTTCCTCTCTCATTCATTCTCACTCTCTTTCTCTCTCATTATCTTTCTTACTCACTCTTTTCCAAACAGACACATAGCGAATAGTGATGTTTATTTGATTTGAGATTCATCACATTTCTCCACCATGTAGAATCTCTCATGCATGCCAAGGGTCAAAGTCAAAGTGTTTTTTTTATTTCATGCGAAGTATATCACAAGGTCATTCTGGACGGTGATATTCCTTCTGACATGGCAAGCAACAAATACGTAGAGTGAGATTTCAAACAAATAAGGTCGCAAATACGGTTAAATATATAAGTCTAGCAAATGTATACATAATAACAATAAATGACATGACATTCCAGAGAATGTAAACAATGGGGAATATAGCATTTGTATCCTGGCGGTAATAGACAAAGGGAGATTATGGATGAACAATACAGAATATAAATATGAAATGTTATGCAAAGAATGTGGAGGTGTGCCGATGAATATGTGCATTCAAATGTAGGTAATGCATGTAAAAGGCCAGAGCACGTGTACGATTGTTCACGTGATCAATATGATCAGTACGATTTGTGTTGCTGGTTGAGAAGACTGGTGGCCTGGGGGAAAAAACGTAACTAAACGTATAGAACCAACATACAGAGATGTACACATACACATGTAGATATGCGTGCATGTCCCCATCCTTGAACTTCCCACCAACATACACACACATGCACACACACACACACACACACACACACACACACACACACACACACACACACACACACACACACACACAGGCACCCACTCAGATACAGCACAGGTTTCCACGGCGATCGCCTTCACCTCCTGGTCTGTTATCTCTGCTGTCCTTTGATGCTCCTTGTCATGACCTCACACCAAAGAACCCTTTCCCATGCGACCCGGATCAAAGGAGAGCCTGGCTGTACGCCAGTGTTTTCATGTGGCTGCAGTGATTAATGGTTGCCACGGCAATTACTAGTCCCTACATTCAGAAGAAATTATCTGAATTCGCCCCGGTGCGGTACACACCCACTGTGGACTGGCGGAGTCTCATCCAATGTGTGTGTGTGTGTGCGTGCATGCGTGTGTGTCTATGTGTGTGTGTGTGTGTGTGTGTGTGAGTGTGTGTGTGAAGTTAATATTTGCATGTAGGGGTGAAAAGGCCCTTTATGACCTTCTTCCTGGGATCTGCCAATGTATTCATTATGATTCATTCGATTTCTCGTGAACTGAATTCATTGATTAGATTACAGTTAGTTAAACAGTGTTTTTGTTGCTCTCAGAAGCGTGACGCCCTTCATCTGAGGTTGTGTGAGTGCTATTTGAGCTGTGATTCAAAGACTATTTGATGATTGATAGTACTCATTCATGTCACACTGGTTCAATGTCATTTATTAATCGTGGCATCTAGCCTTAATAATGGCTGTGTTGATATCTTCAAGACAAAAGGGGATCTGAAATACGAATTTGGGAGAAGATCAATGCATTTACATATTTTTCTTTCAGACTGTAGCCGATTTGTATTTCTGAGAGTTAATTATTTAAAGTTCCCACAAAATGGATCTCTTTGGTCCAAATTGGGTTACCTATAGTTAATACTTGAATACCATGATATTGACCCCCAATTTTTTTTAGTATACAGTATTTTTCAGTTATTTGTGTCTAAACATTTATTTATGCGTACTTCTGGTGACACATGCCTGCACTTGTCGTTATACTGACAAGTATTTCATCCAATTACATTGCTTTATTGTCAACTGTCATAGCACGGTGATTGACAGCTAGCTTTAGATCAGTTGCTTAGCGCTTCTTTAACAGAGAACATCATAAAAGGGGATTAAAAAAAAGGCCATGGTAGTCTTCAACGGGATTATGTTAAGCACATAATGGCCATTTAAAACTATTCAACAGAACCAAAGTTAAAATAATTTACCGCTAGCCTCTGACTTAATGATGGAAAATTACGGTACTTACATTTTTTTAAATATTCAAAAGGAATAAGATATGTTGAGCACATAAGGACTCTTCTCAACTATAGAACATCACCCTCCTCCTTTCCAGACAGAACAAGTGCTAGCATGCTGTGTGTGTGTTATTCATGAGTCTAATGTAGGGTTCTGTCAAGTGGCCACACTGTGTAAGGCCTTTCGTTCGTCTGTTGCTAAATCTCATCTTTGGGATTCCAGAGAATGACCAAAGCCCACAGGAGGCCAGTGACAGGTTCATCGGGTGTTTGAATTGGAACTATTCCAAATTTGCCTGGCAGTCTCAGCAAACACACGCTCACAGCATGTCCATCACACACATGCAAACTAGATGTATGAATACGCACGCAAATTCCCTGGCTGACTTGTGCACTCTAACAGGCACACACACACGCATTGACACACTTACACACAAACACACACAGACCCACACACATTCAGTTGCTAACCCGCACACACACACACACACACACACACACACACACACACACACACACACACACACACACACACACACACACACACACACACACTCTCACAGGTCAAGCGTTGATCGTTTATCTTTATGGAGTAGACGTTTCTCATGTAAGACTTTCACAGACAGACTATTAAAAACCGACCTTTTGGGCCTACTGGTCCCAGATAAACTATGTCCATTAAGCCTCATTTGAACTAGAACAACCATTGGCAGCCACACAAATATTTTTGCCAGGAAACACAAATCCTAAACAAATAAACAGTGTGCTAAAAGGCCACTTCCTTAGTGGCTGCTAAGTATAGTGTTATGGTTTGCGTATGCTACCATGGCAACAAGCAAACAAACTTCCTGAATAACAGGAAATTAAAAGTGCTTGGTGTTTCTGAACGTAATCTCAGGTAATTTCCTTTAAGAGCATGTCAGACCCGATGAAGATCACTAAAGATACATATTTACATCACATACATATTTACATCATATACATATTTACATAATATAAATCGCTCTATATATATTTACATCATATACGTATTTACATCATATATATATATATATATATATATATATTTACAACACATATTTACATCACATACATATTTACATCATTCACATATTTACATCATTTACATATTTACATAATATACATATTTACATAACATATATGTACATCATATATTTACATCATGTACATATTTACATCATATACGTTTGTAACATATTTGTATCATATAGACATATTCACATTATCCATGATATGATGTATGTATAAGTCAAACCATAGTTATATTTGAACTTCCTGATTCCTTGTGTTGTAGAACAGGAAATGACCTTGAAACAGATGTTCTGTGATTTTATTTGGGTACTTGGGTTCAGCCCTGAAATCCTTTTAGATATGCTCATTGTTGTCAAGGCCTTATGTTCAACAGCAGTCGTTGCCAGACCTTTCTTTACATTGTTACTCAGTTAACACTATTTGTTTGTTTCTTACTTGAGCTGAGAAAAAATGTCTCTCTCTCTCTCTCTCTCTCTCTCTCTCTCTCTCTCTCTCTCCCTCGCTCGCTCACTCTAACACAATTACATTTGATATATTCCAATATAACTTAAAATGCTTTATTTCAAAAGACACAGGAATCATACTGGATAATTCGAGATAGATTTGCAGAGACATTAGAAATATAATTGAACAAGGAGTAGAACTTAAAACACACACCTTATTTAATTCCCACAACCACATACACACACACACACACACACACACACACACACACTCTCTCTTTCTCTCTCTCTCTCTCGCTCACTCTCGTCCATTCACTCTCACACACACTCTCTTTCTTCTATTCTCTTATACACACACTCACACACACACACACACACACACACACACACACACACACACACACACACACACACACACACACACACACACACACACACACACACAAACACACTCATTCTCTTATATTGTCTCACTGCCCCCCCACACACGCACACACACACACACACACACACACACACACACACACACACACACACACACACACACACACACACACACATACACACACACACACTCCCTATCCCCGACCACCACATTGATGAAGCCCCCAGTGACCTTATCCTCCATTTTCTCATCATCACTCACCTTATAAACCTCACCTTGAGGAAAACATCTGAAGCCCGTGCAGGTAATTCTTAAAGCAACTGTGATGTATTCCTAGCCTGCCTCTGCTTCTGGGTGCATTCGTGTGGCTTTAATAAAGGAAGTACTACCTTACTGTAGTCCAGTGTCTCTTATGTACGTTCCTGTGGCTTTAATAAAAGAAGTACTACCTTACTGTAGTCCAGTGTCTCTTATGTGCGTTCCTGTGGCCTTAATAAAGGTAGCGCTACATTCCTGTGGCCGAGTGTCTCTAATGATTAGGGGCTGGAAGCCATTAGGGGCTAGGAATTGAGAGGAAGGCTAATTAAAGTTATATGGTGTATGTTGCTTTTTTTTGTTGCACTTTAAGTGTACTATTACCATTTTCCATTTGGTTTCTTTACACTTCTGTGGCATAGTGTGTGTGTGAGTGTGTGAGTTCGAGTGTACTTAATGGTACTATTCCAGGAAGGAGTACTTTCACACCGCTTTTGTTTGACTTGGCCTCAAAGTCATAACAACCCAAGGACAATACTGTGCAAAGTTGCTACTACACAAAGCCAATACGATACAGAGGCAATACATAAGCAATACTAGACATAAGCAACTTTACAGAGTCTGTACTATGCAAGCTATGAAAAAACAACAACAGCATGAATTTTTACTTGAGGAAATCATTTAATGTTAAGCTTTTCAAAAGCGCCAGTAGACCTTCTTTGTCCATATCATTTCCGTCACTTTCCCTAAAATGCGATATTTCCAACATGATCCAACATCAAGCTCCATTTTACTGAAAGGCAACAAGTGTGGAACCCATTTCACCAACCGCCATCTCACTCCATAGTCGTTTACATTGTAAAATGCCAACAAGCGAGGATTTTGGCTCAATATGTGCCAATTTCCTTCCACCCCTTTCTGCTTTATATCCAAGCTAAAAGTCCCATCCTAGTTTTGACAAGGCCTATAAAGAGCCTATACATTCAGCGTATGTTAAAACATAACTGACAACACATTCACAGACGCTGTTTTTTTTTTATGGTTGCTATTACAAGTTACTGATCAGGGCCCCAGCTCACAGCTCATTGTAAACCTGGCATAGAGGAGGCTCTAGGGGCCAAGTCTCGCTCCTCTGCTCTCCGAGGGGTTCTCCGTGTGTCGTGGTGTATATCCTCCTAACCACACCACTTCTCAAGGCCTATGTAGGGTTTATAGAGGGGTGGGCATGGTGGAAATCTCTTTTCAACTTGATTCATGAAGAGATGGATTCTACCCGGCATCTGTTGGCGTCAAAGCCCCCTGTCCATCAACCTGTCCAAAACAGCCTGTTTTTCCAGTGGAAAAACTCTGGGTCTGGGATCCAAGATTTTCTTTCCCCCTCCGAGGGAACCCTCCTGCTTCTTTACCTTCTGTGTTTCTGCCATGGCAACAACAACAACATCAGTCCATTTCGAAAACCTTTCAATTGAATGAAAAACACATGCAATCTTTTAATTTGTGAAGCCTACAGCTCCTGGAAGCACAGAGCCATCATCTTCTTCTTGTTTGGGGTCCAGGGAGCCAAGGCGTCTTAAATCTTTCTGCTGTTGTGTTGTTGTGTTGTTGTGAGGGTTGGAGGAGAGTGTGTGGTCTCCTCTGGCTTCTGTCAGCCGGGGTCTGAGGCCAGCGCTCCATGACCACTCTTCTCTCTGGTTCTGCTTGGTGGTTTAGTCGGCAAGGAGTTGCTACTGATGGTGCTGGGTGTGTGTGTGTGTGTGTGTGTATCTGTGTGTGCATGCATGTATACATATGTCTATGATCACACATGTGTGTTTGTGAATGTGTGTGTATGTGTGTGTTTGTGTGTGGGGGTAAAATGAACTCATAGTGATTGAGAACTAAATATACTCCATGTGTAGTCTACTGCACCTAGAGGAGCTGTAATCACAAAACACACACAAACACACACACACACACACACACACACACACACACACACACACACACACACACACACACACACGTATGTGCATAGACATATCTATGCATGCATGCATACACATGCTACTTAAGGACACGCTAACAGCTCCGGTCTGGAAGCTTCTTCTTCCAGAAAAACCCACCAATCAGAGAGGTCCGCCTCACCAACCGCTCCTGCCGTGCTATTTCCTCCACACCGCCACAGTTTGCGGTCTGACTTTTAAAACTTTATGTTGGGTTTCAAACCAACAGATCAGGTTAGTAGTTAAATCCCAAGCACTCAGATATTATCATCTTTCACTAGCCCCTGGGTACGGCTATATATTCTTAAGGGCAGTATATGCCACATAAATCATGTTTTCAAATCAATTGACTCTGCTAACGCCTTGCCCACTGCAGGAAATGACACGCTTATGGTGTGTGTGTGTGTGTGTGTGTGTGTGTGTGTGTGTGTCGTAAGTCATGCCGGGAGACGCAACGGGACCCATGGAGGTTTTATGAGCTGTTACATGCTCAGACACTGGACGCACCGCCACCAACCACCCGTTTATTCAGACCGCGGGCGTCCTACAAGAGGACAGCGTGTCACCCCTTATGATGTATGGATTGGAGATTAGGTCGGACGTGTTGCTATAAAGCAATAGAGCAGCCCGTGACCCCATTTCTAGCTCTGTGGCTGTTGTGACCCCAAATGTACATTTTGTGCATCTACTTCAACACACTTCTCTTTTTTTTTTGCCGATCATCTGCGGGTCATATCAATGTCCTGGTGAACGGAATCGCATTGCTCTACTACACACTAGTATTCGTTTTCTAATGGACATGAATCATGAGGCATATGCATTAGTCAGTTTGTAATTATAGGACGTCTTTGAGACCTTATGTTGTAAAAAAAAAAAATATATATATATTCTAAAATGGAAATCAAATTTAATATCTCTAGCTTATGCCAGCAATCTCCTGCGACCCAAAATGCATATCAGGGGACCCCAAGTGGGGTCTCGACCCCAAGGTTGGGAACCACTGCCATAGAGGCTGAGACACACGTGATATACTGTACATAAATACATACCTATACTGTATGTCAAAAGCCCACCTCTTCCCAGAACGTCATTAACATGTGCATTGACATGGCCACTTTGTTGTTTTTCAGCTTTGGCGTTGCCACGGAAAAAAGTCAACCTTGTTATCTCCAATTACCGAAACTAGAATGCTCTCTGTCCAGTTTTTTGTTAAACTTTGTCATGCAAGACTTGAAATATGTCTTAGTCACTCCAATTACGATGCTATGCTTCGACTGCTCTCAGCCTTGTCAGTAGAAGCCTCTCTGTAAATGTAAATGTATCTGCTGCGTGTCTTGAGTTATTCTAGGAGGCTAATGTAACATGTTTTGGCAGTTTATTATGTCATAACTACGGACATAAGGGGATGATTGTGCTATCTTGGTGGAGCATGACTGGTGGGTTTAAAATGGTTCCTTATAACAACAGCCCAGCTCAGGAAGTAAGAGTCTACCCTTCACATCCCATGTGTTCAGTCTGGGAAGATTGGTGCCACCAAAAAGCCCCATCACAATAAAAGTTCCACGGTATCAATGCATGTTTTCCTTCATTTGAATGAGTAAATACACAAGCACGCACGTGCGTACACGCAATCACACACGATTGAAGGTCAACTTACACTAATATACTGTAACTGTTACGTTTGATGTAATATTTGACCTTTTGAACTTCCTACACTTCTCTTCCTGCACTTAGGGCAGGAGAAACAAATTCTCTCTCTCTCTCTCATACACACACACACACACACTCACACTCACACACACACACACACACACACACACACAAAAACACTACACATCGCACAAATGGTACTTCATCTTCAAAATATAGCATCATATAGTTAAGATAGATTGCAACTGACGGTAGACTAATAGAGTGGAGATTAGTTGATTAATAAAAAACTGTTTTTAATGAAAATAAATAAAACGTTGGTGGTATACTATCAATTCAAACGGTCACCGGATTGGTTGTTTCCCACCAATCGTGCCATCATAGAATGCCTAGCCATATTTGGCTCCTTCTCAATGTCCTCCCCACATTCTAATCATCTTGTTTTCCGTCTTGCCTGCTCGGCATTCAACTGAAACAACGGCACCACTGTACTGTCCACCGTTTTCATATGAGGCAATGGAAAAACGGCCAAGACGAAAACCCAAGAATAGATCTCGCGTTATTTTCTCTTCGAAGACAGACACAGACACACACACAGACACACACACACACACACACACACACACACACACACACACACACACACACACACAGAGCGCTGCTGGAGAAGCCATCAGTCCTTCCTTCTGAAGGGGCCCGGGAGCCAGACCATCCACATTAACCACCCCCCCCACCCCCCACTCCCCACTCCCTGTCACAACCCCTCGCTAATCATTCTTGTTAAGCGCTCGAGTTCACGTCGGTTTGCCCGTATTTCATGAAAACCGCAAAGCACCCGGGTGAATTTCCCGTTTGCGCAACACAAATGTGGAAGTTGGAGGACCGAGGAACCTTGTTGTTGTTAGCGCAACGTATGACAATAACGTTTCTTCCTATGCAGTAGTAAGATACCTCCCATTACAGTCAAGAGATGTTTAGGTTTTGTACGAACCCGGTGTCTGCATCCAGGCGACCTTGGCTGGATTCCTCTGCACAGTATCCCTTCATCTCTTTTGCTGTTTTGCAACAATATTAGATGAACAGGTTGTGTACTCTACTACTACATGCAGTAGAGCACTGCATGTATTCTACTGCATACTTCTACTCTGCTACTGCACGTAGAGTCCTGCATATACATTCAGCTGAGTACATATGTATATGCACCTCACAACAAATAAATTCATGTAGTGGAATGTCACATACCATTTTAACCATTCGTTAGTGGGGTAGCCTATATCCAAAAGGTGGGCTTTTGAATATCGTTTTTATGAGGATCGAAGGCCAGATCTTGTGATGCCGCCAACCAAGGGGAAACATCAAACGTTCAAATGCCGGTAGACGTTTCCAACGATCACATTATCTGGCAGTAACGTCACTGTTGTTTCAGTGTTGGTGTGTGAGAAACGTTGGGATGAGATGTGACAGCCTTGCTCCTGTAGGATGTTTCTGTTTCCCATGTGGGCGTTCCCCAGATCCGACGCTACACAGAACACCAGAGGTCTGAGTCTGAGCCGGCCTCAGGGTTTGGAACAAAATGTGGGAAAAGGTTACGCCTTCTCGGGCCTGGTTTTATTCTACTGTATTTTGTTTATTCAGGCATGGTTGCCAAGGGATGTTTCCAATATTTCCTGAATTTACAAAAACGGGAAGGACAATAAGAACTATAAATGCCCCCCCCCCCCCCACATGCACACGCCATGGATTCACATACTGTAACAAGCTGTATTTTCTACAGTATTTGCTCTTTCTATGGAATATTGCCTGGCTCAAAGGCACGTCTGTAATCATCATTACCAGGGCAGAGAGCGATTTCTTATCAGACAGACTGTTCCATATCGCTACCTCCCTTCCCCAAAGTGAATGCCAAGCTAACAATTCCACCCTTATGCTAACATATCCTTACACAAGAAGCAGTGGAATGAATGATTGAATATACCAATATTTCTTTCAAATCAACCACTATAATCAAGCAGAGTGTATTTCTTTCATTTTTGGATGGATGGAAATGCACTGTGGCTTTTCCTTGATGAAAATTCCGTTGGGACCGCTTCAAGTGAAGGATCTTGCGGTGCAGAGGATATTCAAGCCACAATGTTGGCAACGCAGCCATGCGTGTCCTGGGACATTATGCCAGGGGCTAACCAGACATAATAATATTCTCATAAAAAATGTGGTTCCATCACATGGATGTTGGATTAGGTAATCAGTAATATGGGGGCAGGATAGTGTAGTGGTTAGGGTGAGGCCAAAAAGGTACTGGGTTCGATCTCCAATGTCTTCAGCAGACCTGTATTAGGTGCTTTGGTGTAGAGACTTTATTTCTACATGAACTGTTCTATTGTGATTTATTTATTCTTATTGAAAACCCTTCTTGTGCTGGGGAAGAAATCCAGTAAAGAACAGTATCTTTTTCTCTAGCCAACAAACAGACTGAATTCCAGATGTTATTTGCACTCTAAACTGTACGTCGAATATATATATATATAAAAAATTCTAATGTCAACATTTTGGAACGCTGCTCGTCTGAAAAATACGGCTCCATGGCAACCGCCTCCGCATAACATCAACAGAGCCCTCCTGACTCTTTCGCCAGGCAAATAAAAAGAAATGTTTTCCCAAGTGCTGGATCCGTAGGGCTGTGGCAGCCATGATGGGTGGGTGGTTGGCTGTGTGGGAATGCGTTCCGGTCAGGGAGGAATGCTCTGGAATGGCAGCAGCAGGGGCAGCAGCCGTGGTCCCTGTAAATGCCAATAGTGTGACGGATTTTGTCGGTCCCTCTTATCCCCCCCCCCCCCCCCCCCCCCCCCTCACCCGCCCCACTCCCCCCACTCCCCGCTAGTTCCCACTTCCAGTCATCAAATTTGCAGTTTTATCTCAGAGTTAACCTTTATTTAACCAGGAAGTCTTGCTGAGCTACCAGAGAGAGAGAGAGAGAGAGAGGGTTGAGAGAGACATGCATAAAGGTTACTGCTAAATGCAGACATGTAATGGCTAAATACGAAACACGTTTTTTTGATTGAGGAACAGTTTCACATTTTTTACTTAATTATATTAACCGGTTTGTTTATAGGTTTGCGCCATCTGTTGCCTGGTGAATCTGCTGTAGTTTGAGCTGTATGTAGAGTTGAAACGCAGATGGTTAACATACGGCACGGGACATCTCATCACAGGAATGTCAAACGGAATTGTATATCCATTTCGATTCTTTTTTGTTGTTGTTACGGGACTTTGGTTCCGGTTCGGAGAGAGAGAGAGAGATGGATACGCTTGGTGACATCGTCAGGTGTGGACTTAGGGGTCGGGACCTCTTGTGGGGTCACCCGATACGCATATGGGGTCGCGGGTGATGACTTACTTATTACACATAGATATTATATTGTGTATTATGGATGAAATAAAATCATTTAAAATAATTTAACGGTAACCATATATAGATATCAACCAGATTTCTTAGGCAGATTTTGTAGCCACAAGCAGATTTCTTGCATACCTTCGTACTGGGAACATTGATGTGACCGGCAGACCGTTTGAGGTGCGAGGGAGCAGAAGACCAAAGATATAAGAAGTTGGGGTCATGGGGTCAAGGATCTCAAGACGATGAAAATGGGGTCACGAATCACCTGCCTTAAATCACATTTTCTCTTGGTCAAATTTGGGGGTAGTGAAAAAGACATTCAGAATCCCACCTTTTCGTTATAGCCCACTCCCCCCACGAGATTCCACTTGAATGTATCGTCAGCTTAACCACAGCGTACCGTTCTGTCTTGTTGAGTCTACACTTGAGTACAATACTCGAGTGTAGACTCAACAAGACAGGTTTCACCGAACAATGCTCCCATAGCCTAGGATGAGGTCATGACCTTAACCCCTCCTCACACCCTCTGGTTTTGCGTGCAGAGCAGGGGAGCAGCTACAGGTGGACAACGACACGTTGTTGTACGAATGAGCAGTCCTTGGCAAACAGTGAGACGTGGAATCCCTCATTACACTAAGTACCGCACAACAGACTGTCATTCTCTCAGACAGAATCGCCGGGTCTGTGGTGCTGCTTGGCTCTTGCTGTAGTCGATGAAAGAGAGAGCGAAAGTGAGAGTGAGCTGCTAGAGCGAGCTAGACAGAGAGAGAGAGAGAGAGAGAGAGAGAGAGAGAGAGAGAGAGAGAGAGAGAGAGAGAGAGAGAGAGAGAGAGATGCACAGATACATATCCTGTTGAAATGGTCTTGGAAATAAAAACTTCTACGTGATTCAACATTTTGAATAGGTCGGTAGCCCCACCTGACCCGGGAACATAGGAAATGGGGGAACAAACGAGAGGAATGAGAAGATAGGAGTCTGGACAGTGAAAGAGGATGACGAAAGAGGGATGGGCCATGTAGGCCTCCTCCGCTGCATGACCAGCCCAGCAGCTGGCTCCCGACTGCCCTGCTGGGTGTGGGAGAACCTTCTAGAATCTGATGTGACATCATCGCACAACTGACAAAAGGTTGAAGCCTGAGGGCCTGAAAGGGCGTTGTGGTTTGTGTTGGCTTGTATTGCTTCAATGTTTGGTTATGACTGAGAGAGAGAGAGAGAGAGAGAGAGAGGGAGGAAGAGAGAGAGAGAGTGTGAGTGAGTGAGTGAGTGAGTGAGTGCGTGCGTGAGTGAGTGAGAGGTATTGTGGGTAGTGACGAGTGAGAGATGTACATCCAGTTGACTTTGTGTGTTTACAAAGCCTCTCACTTTGAAAGCAAGCCATGCACACAAACTTTAGTCCGCGATCCACTAGGAAGGGTTTTGTTTTGTTTGTAAAACCTCTGTGTTCTGTGTTGTTTTCTTACAATTAACTCACATATATCTACTCCCAGACCTTCACACATGATAAGGAAAAGACGTACATGTGCGTGTGTGTTTTTTGGTCCTTGTTGAACTTAACTTCAATGTGCTTCCTCGGCCTGTGTGAATCAGAGTTTGGCCAAGACTGCAGTCCTGGTTGGACCTGTAGTGTAGTCATCAGAACCAAAGATCTTAGACAACCATCCTGTCTGAGTTAGAAATTTATACCAAACTTTTCCCTAAGAGACACAATGATTAGGCCTTCAACACAGGCTGGAGACAAGACACGAAGAGAACAGACGGAAGGGGATATAAAGACAGAGAGAGAGAGAGAGAGAGAGAGAGAGAGAGAGAGAGAGAGAGAAATTTAGAAAGAGGCATAAAGAGAGTACGAATCTGACTAAAAGGATGAGAGGGTAAAAAGAGATTGAACCAGAACGTAGGGAGGGAGGGAATTAGCTTGCCTTTAGACCTGGGCAGTAGTTAGCCATATTGGTTCTAGTATCATAACATCCATTCAATATTCCGGACGTGCTGAGTGATCCACCTGCACATATAGTATAGACTTTGTGTTATTCACCAGAACGGATGATATGGATAAGAGATCACAAAATAAAAAAATATATAAATACATTGTCATGTGGATATGATCGACAACATGGTAACACATTTTCTCAGTCTACATTTGATCTTTTGTTAAGTGCACCATAGTCATTGTTTGAATAAACACAGCCGTTGCGATTACGGATATCACGGCTCTATTTATAATCGCGCCTTTCATATGAACTTGATGGATTGCACAGCCTTGGTGCTGGCATCTGTAGATCGCGAGTGACGAGATGAGGAAAGGTTTGTGTCGTTGGGTTACCATGGAGATCCTGGAGTCTATTATACTTTGACTTATTTCAGATTGTTGAATGATGCTGCTTCAGGGCTCATCAGGCTGGGCTCATCTGTATGTGCTCAGCCCAGCATTGGTCCCGTTCAGGTTTTCATCCCATGTTATTTTATTTACACAAATTCAAATACACGTGAAGGTGAGGTAGAAACCCATTTGGGCTTATTTTCAGGACAGAGGTCTTTGTCTGAGCGGTGGGGGAGAGGCGATTCTGCTGTGATCCGACTCCAACACATCTGGGCCCGTTTGGTAACTCCAGCGCTCTGCTGGCTGTGCAGAGATAGACTCCCAGAAGGATGGGTGATAATGGACCGTGATTTGGAAAGGGTTGGGTTTTTGGAGGGGGTTTGGGTCAGAACCACATGTTTCGACTGGTGTTGTGCTAGAGTTCCTCATGTTCCTGTTGATCAAATGTTTGGAAATAATCATGTTTTTTCAGCTAATAAATGGCTTTGGGATATTGTTTGTGTGTAGATGTTTCGGTTGGCCCGGATAACCTTGTGTTATTCCTGATCATTTGATAAACAAAAGACAGAGAGCCCTTGTCTGGTGGTATTTTCACCGTTGATGTGTGGATGTGGGCAAGCATGTGTGCGTGGATAGTCAAATGTGAAGTGAAACGTTAAAAATGTTTTTAAACAGTGGCTAAAACAGCGCGGTATAAATGTGGTTCATTAAGTATTCATTGGTCATTGGATTCATGGATCTGTAAATCTCCCAGTGGGTGCGTCACGCTTTTGGCCCAGGCTGGGATGGTTTCGTTTGGCTCCGGGGACCAGGTCCAGGCTGGGATGGTTTCGTTTGGCTCCGGGGACCAGGTCCAGGCTGGGATGGTTTCGTTTGGCTCCGGGGACCAGGTCCAGGCTGGGATGGTTTCGTTTGGCTCCGGGGACCAGGTCCAGGCTGGGATGGTTTCGTTTGGCTCCGGGGACCAGGTCCAGGCTGGGATGGTTTCGTTTGGCTCCGGGGACCAGGTCCAGGCTGGGATGGTTTCGTTTGGCTCCGGGGACCAGGTCCAGGCTGGGATGGTTTCGTTTGGCTCCGGGGACCAGGTCCAGGCTGGGATGGTTTCGTTTGGCTCCGGGGACCAGGTCCAGGCTGGGATGGTTTCGTTTGGCTCCGGGGACCAGGTCCAGGCTGGGATGGTTTCGTTTGGCTCCGGGGACCAGGTCCAGGCTGGGATGGGTTCGTTTGGCTCCGGGGACCAGGTCCAGGCTGGGATGGTTTCGTTTGGCTCCGGGGACCAGGTCCAGGCTGGGATGGGTTCGTTTGGCTCCGGGGACCAGGTCCAGGCTGGGATGGTTTCGTTTGGCTCCGGGGACCAGGTCCAGGCTGGGATGGTTTCGTTTGGCTCCGGGGACCAGGTCCAGGCTGGGATGGTTTCGTTTGGCTCCGGGGACCAGGTCCAGGCTGGGATGGTTTCGTTTGGCTCGGGCGATGAGGCCCACAGCTGAAGCTGGTAGATGAAGTGTGAAAGGAGGCCTTGGATGGAGATGCTGGGGTGTAGGTTACAGCTGGCTCCATCTGCCACCTGCCTCGTATAAAAGCCTGAGGCCCCGTGTTGGTTTTGGTTTTAAACAGAGGAGGTGTTGCGGCTAATTACCAACGTATGTTATTTAAAGTATAAGCTCATTAGGAACATTTGAACGGTTCCACGGTAATTATCTGATCAGAGATAGGACATTGTTTTGTACACCGTTTACGTTGCAGTATTCATCATGAATACAGCAGGAGGAGTTTGAGATGAGGTTGGAAGGCGGAAGGATCCAAAGGAATGTTTCTCTGGTTCCCATGCTTCCCTCCTTTCAATCTGCCCTGGCCGTTTGGCTGTATATGTTTTTTTCTTTGAGTTTTTTGGACAGAAGTTTTTTGATGGTAGTTTATTTTACTGTAGTGCTGTTTCCTCTAGTGACTGTAGTTGTTTTATTTGCTGTATTTATTTCTTACTGTGGTTCTTTCGAATCTAAATCTTTTGACTATAGCTTTATAACTGTAGTTCTGTTCAATGTCATATTTTTCACTCTGGTTTCCTGGACATCTGCTAGAAGACTTGTGTCTTGGAGTTAATCGCAGCAAGGGCACCGAATATCCAAATATCTATTCAGGGAGTACAGGCACTGATGGTCATATTGTTTTACAATCTGAGACACAGCCACTGCTATGCAGGCTTTATGATGATTGGATCATTACTGTTTTCGGTCCTGTAGGGCTGTACAATCACAGGCGGAAGTCACATCTGTTTTGTATCCAGGCAACCGTGTTGATTCTCGGGCGTGGCGGGTGTGGTGCACTGGTTCAACGGCCCTCTGATCTCTTCATATAATCCCTACACTCCATTTTATACCGTCTAAGGTTAGCACAATATATTTAAAATGCGTAGAAACGTGCGTTTAGCCCATGGGTTATGTGACAACTAAGTCCGTGACAGTGACATGGTCTTGTAAGGTTGTGTCCGTTTTGACACGTGACAAATGTACCTGTGTGGGAGTGAAACGGTGACATAGGTCTGTGATTATGTAACGATGATGTTATCTTATGGAAGGTATTTTAGTTAGGTTGCGGTGGGCGTCACTGGCCACATACTATAAACATCAGCAGGCTATGAACAGGTTTAATCTCAGACTCATTCTTTCATTCATAAACTCAAACATAAATACGAAACATTACAAAAAAAGGAGGATGTCCCACTGGTAATAAGGTGATGAAGCACTAATATGAACTGATTGAGAAGGAAATAATAAAACTATTAACCTGCCATTTATCAAGAGCCACTGTGTTAAAGATAACGCAAGCGGAATCAAATGGTTTATTAGGGGGAACCGGGTATGGGCCATACTAAGGGATTAGTAATAGTTTGCTCGTGGCTAATAATTACCACAGTCGTATATAGTTGGACCTTTACGAAACTTTTAAACGATTGTATCATAAAAATGCACCATTAACAATCTATAAAGCTTGTAAGTCAACAGTCTCCCGCGACCTCATCTGCATATCAGGCGACCGCAAATGGGGTCCTGTCCCACAGGTTGGGAAACACGTGAACCATCACATGATCCACAGGTGTGGCGGTTATGGTTAAGTACAAATAAATGAACTTTCTATGGTTCAATTCATCAGCACACCATAGAGCGTTGTTTACTGCCAATAACAATAAAACAGGAATTCTGCACGGGCCGGACCTGCTGTATTGGCCTGTTGGGAGGAGGAGTAACCATAGCAACACAAAGGGATAGCTTATCTGAAATATTTATTAACGGAGATTAAAAAGACACGGCTGGTTGAAGCGCAGCAGTCTTACTAACGTTACAAACAATAGAACCTTGCATGGAGCTCTTCTACATACAGAGAAACACATCGTAACCAACACAGCAACAGTCGGTTTTAGTTTAATACTAGATGCACATCCTTGCAGAATGTCTTGTCCGTAGCGCAACGTTTCAGAGTTTCTAGACGACGACCATGCTTATAGCTCGAAACGGTACAAAATAATGGAAACGGCAAATCACCGTGGCGAGGAAACAGACAGCAGGGTTATTAAACAGGACGTAATACGTAAAAAAAAAAATAGCGTTCATAAAGAAATGATTCAGCTGCGGTCACCTTAATGCACCTCCACCTTCACTGGTCCCATAGGTATAGCCCTACTTAGTCGCCCATGGACTCAAATTTACAAATCAATATATACACCCCGTCTCCAGACCAGGATAAACCTGCTTTGTGACCGACTCACACCTTGTAAAAACCCTTCGCCTGCAACCATAACCTCATAAAATACCATTCATATTTTTAATTTCTCATTTGTTTACATTGGCTGTTCAACTGTAGCGCAGTATTTAACATTTTCTTTTTCATTTTGTGGTTATCTTTCTAAATTCCACTTTTTGTTATGAATCATGTCATAAGACTACCAGGAGGTATAGATGAGAAGAAAAGTAATAATCTGATTTATTCTAAATCTGTTGGCAATCACTTCCTGTGTGAGAGGTTGCATTTCAAAGTAGATGTACTGCAAGTGCACCAATAACACATCTCCTAACTCCCACTAACAAACATATGTTCCCCCCACGATTCCCATTTAACTATACAGTTCCTTACAATTGTTGTTACAGTGGTACACATCTGTTTTTTTAACCAGATGTCGTAACATCTTTTATGTTATGTATAAATAAGTAAACATGACATGTTAAGGTTGTGGTCCTATAATTTAAGTTGCAGACTAACCTTTAGCATCACACAGGGATGTAAATCTATCTAGCTCTCTGTCTAACTCAACATAAAGTACAGCAACTGAAATATGGGCGACATATCACAACGAGAAACCTCCACCTTTTCTCATCCTCCCCTTCCTTCCCTCTACCCCTGCTTTCCACTCACAACCATGGAAGGAGGGTTAGATATAGGTTGGGGTTGGTGGGTCATGTGGTGGTGGTGGGGGGTGGGGGGTGGGGGGTGGGGGTGGGGGGAGTTCGGATCCCCCCCAACACAGCGGAATGGAGCTGAGGTTGGATGGGGGCAGCTGCCTGATGTGTGCTAGAGTGTAGAGAGGTGAAGTTCGGATGGAGGAGGCGGGGGGGGGGGGAGACGACTAATAATACTGATTCAGCCGGTGACCATGGCGATTTGAGGACTGGGGGTCCAAGGTTGTGCAGGGTTGGAGGGTGGAGGCTGGGTGGGGTCAGCAGAGGTTCATGGCTGGGTGACGGCGCTGGGCTCCTTCTCGTAGATGTAGCTTCCTACGCCACCCGTGTTCACGCCTGGAAAAGCAAGAGTTTGGGGGGGGGGGGGTAAGGTTGTGGTATGTGGTGTGACATGACGCACATTACTGCAGGAAGCATCCAAAAACTAAATGTTTTGCAACTTGGACAGAGTGATGTGGACATTTCCTTCTGCAATGCTTGTTTGAACTGTGCAATACTCTCAATGTGTGTGTGTGTGTGTGTGTGTGTGTGTTCAGCAGCATGATTCCCAGCTCTGGGAAGTTAAACATTGGTGGTTTGTAAAGTGTAGCTGGTTTTTGGTGGACAGACAGCGCCCCCTAGGGGTTACCTTTGGGCCCAAAGAGGACTGCATAGCACGGCTTGTGGCAGTAGGGTTGGCCATCATGCTGTAACCACACAAGATAAGACAACACAGGCAGTTATTAAATTAAATCACCTTATGATTCATCAGCGCATTAGCTTTTTCATTTTCTCACAATCCTCAGATAACCTCGATCATTCAGTCATTCACGGGACACTTTTACCCAAAGGGACTATCAGTGATTACAGATAAAGGAAATAAGGAGCAGGTAGGGTTTTTATGCATCTAGTTCAAGGACACCTTCATGTAGACTGGGCACCACATAGAGTTCTAAGATAGAACCTTTGGGCAAGGATTCAAACTCCCTAGTTCATTTTCTTTCTTTCAACCCCAGATTTTTCTTTAACTTTCTTGCTCTTTCTGTCCGTCTCCAGCCACAAACCTCTCTTTTCCTTTCTTTATTTTGCTTCCCTTCCCTCCTCCCCTCCCTCCCCTTACCTCTGCGTGGCTGCCAGCAGTCAGAGTCTTGCTGCATCTCTCGCAGCGGAGGCAGGGACGATGCCAGTCCTTGCCCAGTGATGTCACTTTCTCCGCTGTGGAAAAAAACACACAACAACACACACACACACACACACACACACACACACACGCAGCCACACCCAACGCCCACGCACACGCACACCGCTCAGCCAACATGGCAACCTCGTTTACGAGCTCCGATGATGTATTTGACACATCAGTGCTTCCTGTAAGCCGATGGAAAGCAATAAAGGAACCACTCACCAAAGTAAACCTTCTTGTTGCATCTGGGACACAGGTTGGCCTCACCGGAGAAGGTGGTGATGCTGGAGGCTGTGAACACACCAACTTTTTACTACATTACTGGAGCAGTCCTTGTACGATGCTTAAAAAGGCCATTCGATCATTTGCAGTAATATATTGCAATAATAATTGTTCTTGGAAGGAGGGATCCCTCTTCTGTGTGCCCTCTCAAGGTGTCTAACCGCTGGGTTTCTGGTTGTATTGTTTTTCATTAGCTCTGTACAGGGCTTAGGGTAAAGGGGGTAAATTGTGGCTCTGTGAAGCCCTTTGAGACTGTGATTGTGATTAAGGGCTATAGAAATGAAATACATTTGAATTAACTTTGATATACACAACAATAAACAACTATTAAGGGACTAATTCCAATATCGGACAAGGTTACCAATATAGTCCAGACACCTCTTAAAAAAGTTGTTTTCCGTATTTAACGTGCACGTTTTCATGAATGTTTTCAGTTCCCCTTAAACGTGCACGCTCTTGCTGTGTCAGAGCACCACTGTGTTCTGGCCTCACAGCCGTGGAAAGTTCCGGTATCTCCCATTTCCTGAAAGAACCCAGAGACTTCCTTATCTAGCGGCTTATCACTGATTCATCCGCAGAACCGGTACCTTTCTTACAACACATTCTGGGATATTATGGGATGGCGGTTCCATTCCCCCTAATGCTACCACTAACACGGACACACAAAACGGACCCAGTGAGTCAATCAGTAGGTCCGAGGGGCCGAAGTTGGGGCGGTACCTTACCTTTGGCTGGTGCTTTGGGTGCGTACACCCTCCTCTCCTCTCCCTTGGGTGCAGAGTCCACCGTGGTGGAGGTGTTGTTGTTCACCGGGGCGTCGTAGACGTAGGAGCCGGCGCCGCCGATGTTGACGCCTGGATGACGAATACAATTTATTTACTTTACATTAAGCGGACGCTTTTAGCAAAAGGAAGTTGTAGATACAGGTCATTAAGACGCAAGTAGGTGTCAGGGTGTCGTGATCAAAGAGGGCTACCGGTTAGGAGGCGGATATTTGGGGATCGAACCCAGTACCCTTCGGATGGGAGTCGAACCCCAACTATCCACAGCCTAACCTGTAGCCCTCCCTGATCAAGGAGAGCAACAGGCTAGGCTGCGGATATTTGGGGATCGAACCCAGTACCTTTCGGATGGGAGTCGAACACCTTAGCCACTACACTATCTGGCCCACTATCCCACTCAGTTAAAAACCTATCACTGTATGTATAAATGTATAGATATATACATTTTCAAAATTAATTAGTGTTAACATTTATTTGATGGCTCAGTATGTCCAAATTGCATTGAACATCCATGAGGTGACGTTCAATGCAAACACTTTTTAACCAATAGACAACATATTAATATCAAACACGACTGCATAATAACAGAGAACAGAGAGCACTAAAGCAAAACATTTTGAAAATGTGTTGCACTAGCGTCACCATTTGTCAGATAACCTGTTGTTTAAGAGTGTGTGATGTCATAGTGCGGTTGAGTGCATTCTGTGTGACAGTAACTGCAACGCACCTTTTGGTCCAAAGAGGGCAGCATAGCACGGTTTGTGGCAGTACGGCCTTCCATCATGCTGCGAGAGAGCGAGAGAGCGAGAGAGAGCAAACGTATCACTAACAAACATCAGACAACTGATTTTCATCCGTTTCATCTGACATCTGCCTGAAGGCACTACTTTCACACGAGGTCATCATTCTATTTTTAATCAGGAAAGAGGGAGAGAGAAAAAATCAGACAGGAAGGGAGTAATGGGAGAAAAAGGAAGTGTCTGGGTTGCTTGGCATAGTGAGGGCATTTCCATCGGGGTCACAGGTTTCCTCAACACGGTCATATCAACAAGGCACTGAGACTCATCTGCACTGGCATGTATGTGGGAGAGAGGTAGAGAGAGATAGAGAAAGAGGGAGAGTGTGTATGCTACCATGTGTGGGTGTACGTGTGTGTTTATTAGTGCGCATTTCTCTACACGCATGCCTGCCTAGGCTTCCAGTACAATGCTAGCAGGGGGGAGGGGGGGGGGGGGAGCAGCTCAATGGAGAGCAGCGGCAACTCGTTGCTGTTGTATGCTGGGATACCGAGAGGTCGTGTGAGAATGTATCGAGCGGTCAGCTGGACAGGAAGAGCCTGTATTTCAGCACCGAGGCCCAGAGAGGACCTCACAGCTGAAAGAACTTGATGCCCCAAAGAGGACTAGGATGGAGCCAAGGGCACCAGCACCCTGGGCAGAACGCCAAAAGTTAGAAAGAACTACCCACAATCCTTTGCTCCTGCAGCATGTGCAAAGGATTGTGGACAGAGCTTCCAAAGTAAGAAGAACTAACCCACAATCCTTAGTGCCCCTGCTACTGCGGGCAGCGTGAGCGTGTCTTTACCCAGAAGGCAGCTGGGCAGTGAATCGCCGGTTCTCCAGCTTCTTCTTATCAATAATGCATCCAGCAGGACGGGTGCTTCCACTGTTTAACCACCCTCACTCTCAGACACTCACAGGGCGGGCAGCGGTAGACACGGAGCACAGCTGGATCTCACAGAGCCACCCATTGTCTGAGCTCGGCTACGGCCCCCAGACAGCAGCCTTCCCTGGGCTCCTCGTCTGGGGCCCGGTGGTCTGGATGGAAGATGGATTAAACATGTCCCTGGAACAGCCCACTCACTTCCCAGCCCTGCTCCTACCACTTCCTGACACCCGAGTCGGTCTCCTCACCCACCCACCCACCCACCCACCTCTCTCTTCCCGCACTCTTTATAAAGTCTCTTCCAAACCCCTGCTCTGAAACGTAACGGTTCTGGATTTGTAGTTATTGCTGTCTGTTGGTTATCATGATTTAAGATTATGCACAATTCCGCGGCATGCGTTTGGATAAAAGAGGAGAATATATATGACCTCACATTCCTGGCCAATACGATCAACTCATCAGGTTAAACCCCAATATGAAAATTGAATTTAACTTGAAAACCATCAAAGGTTTGGTCTCTGTTCTGCTCATAATCCTCTTATGAATGTGATCCCACTTCGCTCAGCTCCAGTACTCCAACCCTGCAGGTCTCTCTCTCTCTCTCTCTCTCTCTCTCTCTCTCTCTCTCTCTCTCTCTCTCTCTCTCTCTCTCTCTCTCTCTCTCTCTCTCTCTCTCTCTCTCTCTCTCTCTCTCTCTCTCTCTCTCTCTCTCTCTCTCTCTCTCTCTCTCTCTCTCTCTCTCTCTCTCTCTCTCTCTCTCTCTCTCTCGCCAGAGTAAAACTCAAACGTCTTCTCCAACGCGTCTGATGTACACGCGTAAATGACCTTTAGTTTCTCATGCACATATAGGACACTTACTCACGTTTCGGCGTCCTTCTCAACCCAGTGAGTTTCTATCAGTTCAACCCCTCCTAGGCTTTTGTCACCTTACTATTGATTTGAAATCTTTAACTGACAATAATAAATAGGCTGATATATAGTGTCACTAAGAGACAGACTGAGTCCATAGACTTCTGCCCCATGGACTCAGTGACCTCCAACCCCCCCTCTCCCCATTCCCACAACGTATTATCAAATTCCTTCGGAAATAACTCCCTCTGTCTGTTTCCAGGGCGATAAGGGGGGGGGGGGGGGGGGGGGGGGGGGCACCATTTTGGGTTTAGGTCTCTTTTCAGGGATATGATTTTACCAATTAAACCAATGACACTCGGGCCGTGATGGGGATGTATTGTTGTGACGATGCGTTTGGAGCTCGTCAATGGAGAGAGAGAGAGAGAGAGAGAGAGAGAGAGAGAGAGAGAGAGAGAGAGAGAGAGAGAGAGAGAGAGAGAGAACAGCAGCCGACATCACTTCCTCCTCGTGTGTGTGTGTGTGTGTGTGTGTGTGTGTGTGTGTGTGTGTGTGTGTGTGTGTGTGTGTGTGTGTGTGTGTGTGTGTGTGTGTGTGTGTGTGTGTGGGGGGGGGGGGGGGGGGGGGGGGGGTGGTGTTGTGGGGGTGGGACGGTGGTAAACATCTGGCCCAGTTGCCTATCCCCCATGCCCCCCAACGCCCAAATCCCATAATGTAATTCTCCTTTCTTATCAGCAGGTGTGTGTGTGTGTGTGTGTGTGTGTGTGTGTGTGTGTGTGTGTGGGTGGGGGGTTCTTCAAACACAGACGGACACATCCAGAAGATCGTGGTGTTGTTACAGACAGGGGGAAAATTGAATTTCTATGTCTGGGTCACTCAGGAAAGTGGGTGATAAGTGAGTCCAGAAAGGTGGACGCAGCTGCCAGATAGTGAGCAGCCCTGTGACCAACCAGAGAGACCATAGAAGGTCTCTGCCAGATAGGGAGCGGCCCTCTCTCCCATCACAGAGAGAGACCATAGACAGCCGCTGCCAGACTGTAAGCAGCCTTCTCTCCCATCACAGAGAGGGACCATAGACAGCCGCTGCCAGATAGTGAGCAGCCTTCTCTCCCATCACAGAGAGGGACCATAGACAGCCGCTGCCAGATAGTAAGCAACCTTCTCTCCCATCACAGAGAGGGACCATAGACAGTAATATAGGTGATGTACTGCAGTCTGATGATGTAACGGAGGAACTGAACATAACTCCTTCTGTGGAGAGAGAGATAAAGGGCTCCCTGGAGACCGCCCACATCAAAGGGATGCAACCACAGATGCAACAAATCTGCGCCGCAGTATCAGTAAACATGCTCGTCTCTGGTCGAACAGGAAGCAGACAAACGTACAAGTGGTGTAACGACTAAAGCGTATAAATATGCACAAAGACGACATCAACCTCTTGGAGACAAAGATAAAGACCAGATGAAGATAAACAACACAGTTCAATGTTGACCCAAGTCTGAACCAAAACAAGACATCGTGTTTGAATCATGTCTAAATCATGTTTAAAATCTCTTTGTCTACCAGTCTAAATCAAAACAGTACATCATGTCTGAATTGTTTAAAATCTCCTCTTGAAAAAAACAAGCAAATAATGTTTAAATGATGTCTTCAAATCTCCTCTGGGCTAAAATAGAAATCCAAAACAGCAAATAATGCTTACATTATGTTTTAAATCTCCTCTTGGCTTAAATCTAAATCCAAAACAGCAAATAATGTCTAAATGATGTCTCGCATCAACCCAAGTCTAAATCACAACAACATATCATGTTTAAATGAGGTCTAAATCACGTGTCCACCAAATCTTAATGTCATGTCATGCAAAGACGGACTCTGTGGGCGTGGACATCAAAGGGCCCCGGACAGCGTTGAGTGTGATCAGAAAGCAATCACCGACACACACTTTTGAAGAGGACACCGTCTTGGTGAGTGGAGTGCATCAGTGATCCTGTGTACCAAACAAATGCTAAGCAGTGGTGGAGCCAGCGAGCCTAACCTGTTGGCTACACAGAACTCAAGCCGTGTCGGAGCAGAAGCCAAAACATGTTTTTGCATTCAAAAGAACACTTGAGTCCTATACGAAGAGAGGGAAAAAAATACAGTATGTGTGATTTGCTCTGTTAAAAACAACATGGTTTTAATTATGTTTTGGCATGCTTTGTCCCGTTAAAAACTATTTATTTGTACTTATTTTTTGTGTGCTTTGGTCTTTAAAACAAAAAAACGAAAGACACAAGTGAAAATATAAAATAAAAATAAATGACAAAGAAACTAAACAAAATAATTGAGGGAAAACAATAAAGAAAGAACAACTTAAATAAAGAATGCCTCCCTCTCCATCTCTAGCTCATTCAGATCTATGTATACCAGTATGTGTTAACACACATGCGGTCACCAATGCATGAAGTCACCAATGCATGAAGTCACTAAAACATGAGGTCACTTATACATGAGGTCACTTATACATGACCTCAGTGGTAAACACAAGACAAGGGCCTAAGAAAAAAAGACAATTCTATCATTCCATCTATTCTATGGTCTCTTCATTATGTCGGTACTGGTACCACACCGCGCTGCGATGTGATTGGACGGCACCGTACTGACCTCTGCGTGACCTCCGGTGGTCAGGAGCTTGTTGCAGCGGTCGCACTTGAGGCACATCTTGTGCCAGTCTTTCCCCAGGGAAGAGACCTTCTCGGCTGTGTGGAGGACAAAGGGACGGGATGGGACGTGGGGGGGGGGGGGGGGGGGGGGGGGGGATGGGAGGGGGGGGGGGGGGGGGGGGGGGGGGGGGGGGGGGGGGGGGGGGGGGGGGGGAGGGGGATGTGAGGAATAGAAAGGAGAAGATGGGAGAGAGCGAGTCATGAGTGAACACCTCCACATAAAGAAGTGTTTATATACGTTACGACAAGCATAACAATAGCTTCTTTCTTAGGGTGTCCCCTGTTCGGCTTCTGTTGTTTCGGACTTTGCACACACATACACACACCCAGTTTAAAAAAGGGTGTGCAATGTCGTACAGTGAGGTGAAAGAGGTGGGGGTGGTGGGGCTGACGTTCGTCGTTGCTTCACCCTACACTACAAACACCAGTCTGTGCTCCGTCATGTTGCGTCCTAGTGTCCCGATACGCCAGGCCCCCGCGAGGAGGACCAATAACCAAGTCACTCGCTTGGCCGAACGTGTGCATGTAGATGGACGCTTGATGATGGTGACATCACAAGGTAGATGTTGCGGGGGGCCCAAGTGCAGCTGGGACAGAGGGGGAGGGGGGGGGTGGGGGCACAGTTGAGATCTCTGTATTATGCCCCCACCTTCGCTCCACTTTTCCATTCAGCCCCCACAACACACACCAAGCCCCCTCATTGCATGCCCCCCTACACACACACATACATACCCATCTGTTTTGATTGTCATGGAGTAAACAAACACACACACACACACACACACACACACACACAAACACACACACAGCCCCACCCTGGTTCAACAGCATCCAAACCACAGCCCCCTCCCCCGCTTGGCTCCCCGACAGCTCTCCCCCCCCCCCCCTCCCCCCCTTCTTCTATTATTAATTTCTGCTGGGCCTGAACACAATGGACCCAGCGGAGTCTTACTGGACCCCTAGCAGTTCCAGGGGAAACTGGAGTTCTTATCAAGCCCTTGCACAATTAGCCCTGACGTAGGACTTATTTCCTACACACACATCCCCCTCTTCACCCCACCACCACCTTCCAAAAACACATTCCTATATATTCTTTCTGACTAACACACACCGTTACGTGAATACAAACGGCATTGTTTTAGCCCATCCGGCTTCTGCTAACATGGGTGTCTGTTTACCTTCAGATTAGCCTTTCAGATCGTCATCCACGGTCAATTTCACAGCAACAAAGGACTGTGTGTGTGTTTGTGTGTGTGTGTGAGAACATGTGCGAATGTATGCGTGTGTGTGAGTGTATAATGGCACACCTTCCACTGATGAAGCAAGGCAGAGGAATGCAGACTGTGACAGAGAGGGACGGGCTGTGTGAGGTGATGTGTTGGACTGGTGAAGAGAGTAACACTGTGAATCTGACAATCAGCTATCAGACCATAACCACTAACCCCCCACCCCTACCCCCCCCCCCAGAACACTATGCTGTGATTAAAGGAAGTGCCTGAAGGAAATCACCATTGTGTGTGTGTGTGTGTGTGTGTGTGTGTGTGTGTGTGTGTGTGTGTGTGTGTGTGTGTGTGTGTGTGTGTGTGTGTGTGACCACGTGTTGAATTTACGACCCCATAAATCTAGGAACAACAAAGATTCCTTGAATGCTCATGAAGTGATGAGAGCAGATTGTGTCACTGAGGTCTGACGCAAAAACCAAACATGCTGATGTTGTGTGTGTGTGTGTGTGTCTGGAACCTAGACAGACAAGTATATCGTTCAAAACAGAGACAGAATGAATGAATTCCGAGAGAGCTTGTTAACTCTTTCAACTCCATGTAGCTTATTGGGTGATCACACACACACACACACACACACACACACACACACACACACACACACACACACACACACACACACACACACACACACACACACACACACACACACACACACTGATAAGAAAGGAGAATTACATTATGGGATTTGGGCATTGGGGGGCATGGGGGATAGGCAATTGGGCCAGATGTTTACCACCGCCCGTCCCCACCCCCCCCCCCCCCCCCCCCACCCACATCACACACCCCCTCCCACACACACACACAACGTTGGGTCTGCTATCACATGTCTATCCCTTTGATCCTTCGAAAATAACTAACCCTGCGAGACCAACCTCAGCCTTTCAACTCGCTCGTGTGCAATATGACATGCAGTTGAAGTGTGCATACGAAAACAATATCGTGAATGGCACAACCTACTCTGAATCACTCAATAGACGGACCTACAAAATGGGTCGATGGCTGTGCAAAGCTCAGGCTAGTGTCCACCAGCGATGGCTCACAATAAAGCATTGTGACGAGAGCTCAAGGATAGGATAAGAAGACAGGTTAAATAGGAATGAATTAAATGAAGAAAATTCAGGTCGATATTCTTTACACTTGTTATTCTTTCAGTGAAACTGTCAGTTGCACAAACACTGGCAGCAGAAGCATGCACAAGAGGTATCTGCAGTGAACAGTACAACCAACCAAATCTCTTTTTTCAATTGTTGGATACCTGATAAAGAAGTACAAGGTTTTTTACCATTGACTATTTCATCATTTAGCAGATGCTTCTTTCCAAAAGGGACTCGCAGTGAATCTTTTTTTGGATGTATCTCAAAAGGTTTTATTATAGGTATTTCGTTCTGGGATGCCTACAGCTCAGGTAGAAAACATTGGGGTTTGGGACTCCAAACCTTTTGGCTGGAGGTCAAACACCCTAGCCACTAGCGTATTGTAACCCATGCTTATTGGTTGGCTCATTAGAATCCCCCCCTCCGACCCCTGCATGGTCACCACTGTACCGAACCCACTGAACCACGACCGGCCGAGTAAATAAACCCGTTTTAAAAAAGAACCTAGGGCAGTTGACCCCTTTCCTGGTGATTAACACAACAAATGACATTGCAGAACGCTCTGCCCAGGAGAAGAGGACAAATTAAAGGCCAAAGGCCAGCCGTCATAGGCTAAAAACAATAACCAAACGACACCGCTAGCAATATAAGCTGCTTAGCTCCTGTGTGGAAGCTCCTAAGCTCTTTCATTAAATGTCCTCAGGATGGGCAACATGGTTTAGCATCACTGAGATAATATGCTGTTGAATACTCACGGGTTGACTATAAAATGGATCAGTATAAGAAGGCTTTATGGTTCAGGTAATTTCCTTTCTCCTTTCTGACTTTATGATGATATGAAAAACCACCATGTCACCGCCATGCTTTTCAAAGTAAAAGTACACCGATCGAAAACCTTCACTTTTACAAATCCTGGTGTAAACACTTGGCATTGAAAAGGTGTCACTCTGCTACAGAGGCTTACTAACACAAACCTGAGCCGCTAGTAACCAGGCTGCTGTCGTTTAATCTTTTATACCAGATTTAGTTCCCACAACTCCTACCTTGCAAGACGATCGATTTCTAGAAGCAGGTCTGTCCGTAAATAAATAAAAAACAACTGACACTGCTCAAATTCCAACTTTCATTCCAAATTCAACTTAAAATCTCTTAACAACTTCCCAAGAGTCTCACGGCTGTCTCATGAAGAAAGCGTGTGTGCCTTGTCTTCCCTTCCTGGTGGAAGATTGAAATCACACGACATACATTAAGTGTTTACAGGACAGTGTTTACGGTGAGACGATCACCAGATGCAGATCAAACCCCCGGGGGACTTCCGCGAGATTACCGATGCGATGTAGCCTATGAGACGGTCTAGAGTTCCCTCTCTCTCTCCCCATGAGAAAGAGAAGTTAGAGAGTGTGGCGGTTGCTGTAATCAGATCACCGTTGGGTGTCATGTCGGTTACATGATGCAATTAAAAACTTGGTAGCACGTTCAAAGAGTTAGCAATTATGCGAGAGGCAGACAAATTGCTTAATGGGATGATGGGGACTTGCTGTGTGAGGGGGAACATTGAGGGCAGGCAGACCTTATGAAAACAACAACACGGAACCGGTGCTCTGATATCCCAAATGGGCACTGCTCACTCTTATTGGGTCCCTTATTGCTCAATAATTTGATCAGGGTGAGCAGGGAGTGGGTGAACAGTTGGGGGGGGGGGGGGGGGGGGGGGGGGGGTGCCAACAGGAGCTCATCATCCATTATGTGTTGTTTACACCTATCGACTGTGGCAGGGGCTGATTCAGGAAGCGCCGGGTAGGTTAAAGCCTGCGGACATCAGCCGATGGCGATGTTGTGAGCATCCAGAGAGCAAGAGAGAGAGATGTGACACACTTCACCCGCTGCAAACGCCGGCCAATCGAAATGCTCCACAGCGGCTGGACAAAACTGTCATTGGATTATGCAATCGCTTGTATCGTCATTTACAGCCTCCGTAACCCACGGTTACGTAAGATAGAGTTGATTTTGGTCCGAGTACGAGATCCGTGTTGTGTCCAGGGTCGTGCCCCCGTGTAACGGTGATGACATAACCCGTGTCATTATACAAATATGTATACTCTACACGACGGTTGGGTGGGTTTAATTTGTCCCCCACCCGCTTTAATTTCGACCCATCTGTCGAAAGCCATCTGGATGGACTGAGGCATTGGGTACTTCAGATCATCAGGTCACAGTGGTGTGAGAACTGATCATAACTGTGATTCTGTTCAAACACCCTGCGCCTGACCCCTCCGTCTCCACGGGGGGCCGGGTTGCTCTGCGTACGTGATGTAGGCTGAAAAGAGAGCGTCGGACTGAAAACCCAACCACAACAACAACAACACCTACACACTAATTCAACAATCGGGCCGGAGAGAGAGGGAGAGAGGAAGCAAGGGCGGGAGCTTGCGTTTCCTTGTTTGCATCCCCTCTGCGTCTGGTCCTCTGGGGGATTG